>JANHGB010042879.1:0-26008 GCA_026283785.1 Coracopsis vasa | reverse complement strand
GCTGGGCTGGTTCAGCCTGGAGAAGAGAAGGCTCCTTAAGGGGAGACCTTGGAGCAGCTCCAGTGCCTAAAGGGGCTGCAGGAAACCTGGAGAGGTTCCTCAGGTACAGGTGATAGGAGCTCCACTTTTGCAGCCAATGGAAAACTAAGCCAAAGCATAGGATTCACATATCCCTAAATGTAGATATCTAAATAAATCATGGTCCCACATAATCCTATAGGGTTATGGATTCCTCCAAGAAGCTTAATTCTTCCCATTCTAGAGTCAGAAAGTGTCTGAGAGCCCTAATAGCCCCCAGCTTTCTCCACTGACCAGCCCAGACAAGTCCAGCTCATTAGCTTACCTGGCAGTATGCAGCAGGCCCATACAAACCAAAAACCTCAGCTCCAAAGCCCTGGAATCACTGCTAACTGAACAATACTGGATGCCAACACCATACAACCACTTTCACAGGGATGAGTAAAACTGAGAAGCATCACAGAATAAGGTTTCCAAAATAGATCAACATCAGATCTCCAAGTTCCTGCTATCAATGCCTGTCTGAAAGCAATACATGGTGTGTGGATGACTGTGTAGTATCTAGATCCCAAGAACTAGGGTGGCAATGTTTAGGGTGGCAAAGAGCCCAAAGCAACCCCTTCTGCAGTGCCTCACTTGCAATGCAAGTGAGCTGATGGCTCAGTCATCCCAACCCCAATTTATCTTTTACAGGAGTAAAAGCTTCTGGGTGCAAGGCCAGATGTGCAGAGGGGAACGTTTGGACCTGAAACAAGGGGAAATTGAGCTGCAGTTATATGGAGTCCTAAATATTTACTGCAATCCAAACTGCAGTACTGACCTGCTCATTTGACTTTAACATGGAAAAGAAATTAACATTTAAAAGGTCTCTCACCAGAATAGTGTAAAAGTATGTAATTAGAGGCTAAAGAAAACAAGCTTGAACAAACGTGCTGTGTCTTTCAGTTCAGATTCTCTACACGCCAGTTACCTTTGGAGCTGTACCAACTCTCCCTTCTGCCCTCAGACATATATATATGAAGACACACGGTGCCAGGGCTGAGACTGCAACTTTGGTTTTTGCACATGCAGAAAATAAACCTGCACTTCAGTTCAAAACTACCAGTTTCTGCACTGGTGGCTGAGTTTTGAAGCATCAGCTTCAAAATACAGCTTTCCTTTGCACTGAACAATCACTGCCATGAAGCTTTAACCCCCAGACCAATACCACGATTCCACACTAAATTACAGCTCAGTGCATTTTTCCTGGCCTTTGACATTAGTTTGGGGACAAGTGGCCTGCTCTGACCATATTTACATCCTCCCACTGGTACACCACAGCATCAGGGTTGGAGATGGTGACAGCGCACAGCTGAGAAGCTCCAGATGCAAAGCAGCAAGTGTGCCAGCAGCAGGACCGCGGCACAGCGTGCCATGTCTCCATCACCCTTGTCTGTGCCAGAATGTGAATACCTGTCCCCGTGCTTCTCATGGGTGTTCAAAGAGGGCCAGGCAGACAGCGTCACAGCTCCCAGGACGTTTAAGCACATGCTTAACCAGATGTCTGTGACTATTCCCCATTCCACATACGCTGATGCCTCGATACAGCAAAGCACTGAAGTCACCGCTCCAGGACAGCATCCTGAGGGTGGCTTTCTCCTCCCACCCACACAGAGGGAAAAGCTGGAAACAACTGTTTTGATAAGTACATCTGGGAGCTCAGACAGGATATGAGGGCTGAGAAGATGAATTGAAATAACAAATCAAGCCCCCAGGGAGCAACTGTGAGTGACAGAGCATCCAAGAGGATGAAACCCCTGAGCTGGGCATGGCCAGAGTGAGGTGAGGAGGAGGTGAGTGGGGTTCTTGTGGGGACAGACTGATTGCAGCAAGCGGCAGAGATCACTGTCAGCATCCCGGAGAAAACCCCAGAGAAGGCAATGCCTAGGGGAAGTCACACATCTCAGTGAAGGAAATGTGAAGGAAGGTTTCAATTGCAGCAAAGCACCTGCTGAGAAAGATGAATGTATCTGATGTACAAGGGACCCTGATTCCAGAGACAAACAGTTCCCTGTGGAGCAGTACAGCCAGCAAAAGGGGCCAGGAATTCAAAACGCCCAGAAATGGGCTGTCTCAGCTTCCTTTTGAGTATTTCAGACAAGAACAGTGAAATTTTCTACTCAAAGCGGATAGTTTGGGTCAGGATAATAGAGGTAAGCACCAGGGATGTGTCTCTGTCCCTGGGCGGTCCCAACACATGCCATGCACCTTCAAGCAGAGCAGATGGGCTCAGGTACTCACAAGCACCAAGACTTCTGCTATTGCTTTCCTGAGGCAGGAAAACACCTTTTCCAAGACAAAATCCCTCCCACCTGTTTCCTTCTGAATCAGAAACAGCTTCAGAAACATTAAGCTGCAATTAGGAGTGTAAATTGAGTCACAAGCACATATAATCCCATAAATCTCCACATCCAATAAAAAATAATAGCTAAGGAGAGTATGAAAGAGGTGCTAATTACTAAAGCTGTATTTCAACCTTGGGCCATTGCTGCTGTCTGGTGCCCTGTGTTAGACCCCTTGAATTGAGATGGGGATTTCTAATTATTCTCTCTGGATCCATTTTTCAGTAATTGATTACCCTTCTATTTTACGTTTCTCATGTTCACAGCTCAGGGTTGGGATTTTTTTGGTGTGTGTGTTAATATATATGCACTGTTTTATATATACTGCTCTCGACAGCAGAGCTCTGCATTTATCAGCAGGCAGCTTTGACTTTCAAACCGTGGCCAGTGGACAGGGGGCAGGCAATGTGATCTCTGACAGTTACCTCTTGCGTTCTCTCAGTTTTTAGTTTATACTTTCTTATTGGATGAGGAAGTTTCAGAGAGAGAAATTCCTGGAGCTTACTTGGACTTGTCTGATCACTGAGTCTGCGAGGTCTCCCACTGGAAGTCCGGCTGATTCCTAAAGCAAGAAGAAGGTATGAATGGGCCAAGGGAGTTCACATCAATGTAGTATGTGGAGCAATCCCCCCACTCTGACTCTGTATCTGGCAAGGCACATTTTCAGTTGGGAATCTGCTCTGAGCAATGACCTCTGCAATTGAAGGACTGTTATATGCTATCTGAAACAGAAAACCACCTGAAGAGAGGCCTTTCCCTGAACATGTCAAACATTATTATTCAAAGATAGCAAATCCACAAACATATTTACGCTTTCCAGAAACACCAGAGATAACTTTTGAAATCATTAAGTGGGACAGCACGTTCACCTCTCACTCCAGAGTGTTTTATCCTGGAGACAAGTGCAGTGCTTCCAGAGACAGGTTTCCTGGCTGAGAGAGGGAAGCACAGGCATGTAAAGACCAGCACATGCCCTGCCCTGGCAGAGAGCTCAGCAAAGAGGCTCCTGCACAGAGACCACATCCCAGATGTGCTTGGCCTCGCCAGCAAACTCAGCTGCAAGGACAGCAGCAGCTCCTGCATTCAGCACTACAGGAAAGCAAAGCGGGGGGAGGGGGGAGCTCATTTTTGGCTGGACTTCACCCAGCACCATGGGAACACATCATATACAAGAACCCTGTCGTGAGGTTAGACCAGCTGCAACACAGGATGCATTGCATGCTCCAGGCAGATGCTAAACCAGACCACAGTGACCCAGATGTTGAGCTAATTCTGCTCCATCATTTTTAATAAAGAAAAGTATTCATCATATTCACTGGGTTAGCACACAGTTAATGCATAAACACCATGCTGGAGGAAGATATGTGGACATCTTAAGGTACCCTACATCATACATTACATTGAAAGACAAACCCCAGACACACCTGTCTCCTCCATTCCCATACTCAGTTCAGAAAGTAATCAGTAACTCCCTGCCTACCTCCCATACTCCAGGCAAGCCAGTGGGACCTCCCGGTTACAGCAGCATTCTAATCCATCAGCAACTCATTTAACTTCTCTGCCATTCCAGCTGCCTCTTTGTAACGTGGCGACTGCCACAACATTCCTTTCCCAGGGATGCTGAAAATCTCAGCAAGAACCAAACTTCAGCTTAGCAAGCCTTTGGTTAAACCCTAGCCATGCACAGAAACCAGATGTTGCTTACTGCCTCAGTTTCTCTTTTCTTGGCACAATAAAAGGTGACACAAGTGAATGCAGTGAAGCACCTCCTGTGGGATGTTATACTCTGAAAGTACCCCAAAAGCTAGGATATCCTGATACAGGGATTCTCAGAAGCTCCGGCACCTCCTCAGTCTCTGTGGGTCTTGCTAGAGGAACAACAGCTCCAGGATGGTGCCCATCACCTGCAATCAAATGCTGCAGTGTCAAGCTCCAGAATGGAGCCACGGGGATTAAAGCAGCACCAATTGAAGTTGTAGAACACCCCTAAACTGTGATTTGTAACATAGCCACAGCCTCACAAACCCTGTCAGCTGGAAGAGTGCATCATACAAGAAAAAAGGCAGGAAAGCTTTCATACCAATGAGCCCTGGGCTGGAGGAAGGGAAGGAAAGAGCTGCCTGGCAACTCCACATGGAAAAAGCATCTCATGCTCGGAACCTTTTGCTTACATATATTTATATGTAGGTTCATTCTCTCTCTCCCTTTCCTTTTCTAACACAAAAAGCCTCTGTGCCTACCATATCATGTGGCTGAACCGCAGGCCTGGCCCAGGAAAGCAGCGGTGCTGCCTGAGGCAACACAAGGAGAACCCCTGGCAAGCACCACCCAGAGCCATCGCCCAGCTCAGCTCTGCCCCTCAAAGAGTCCCACAGCTGAAGGGTCAGAAATAGAGGTGGGACTGTCCACACACAGGCGTGAGCACCCAGCCTGTGCTCTCCAGAGCTTTATCTGCGCTGCAACAGGGCAGAGTGCTGCTCCACACATCACTCAGCGCAGTTTCCATTACTGACAGTGAGAGAAGGGCTGTAGTTTCCAGGGGCTGGCACTATAACCAGCATAATAAATTTTAAATGTATTATTTTTTCTATTAAACCCAATCCCTGACATTTTTTCCTTCAATTATTTTCTCTCCTCTCTCTATTGCTTCTTACTGGTATATAGTCAGGATTTCCACCCTGCTCTATAAGATCTGCTGGACAATAAGCAAAGGGATTAAACCAGCAAGAATGAAAAGGGGTATTTCCTCTGCTCAACAGAGTTTTTAATAGCACTGCTTCAATCTGGGAAGAGGAGGGAGCACTATGGAGTCCAAGCCAAACTTGCTATCCGTGGTGTCCCACTGCCCCTCCAACAAGGGAGGAGCCATGCACAATCCTGGAAAGCAGATAAACAGCAGAGAAAGCTGGCAGCCTAGCAAGACAAGAGAAGATATGTAATAAAGGAAAAAAGAAGGGAAAAAAGAAAGGAAAAGGGATAAGAAAAGAGGAGGGGAAAAGAAAAGACAGAAAAGAAAAGAGGAGAGGGGAAAAAAAGAGAAAAGAGAAAAAAGGAAAAAAAGGAGAAAATAACTGCTAAAAATATGCTGCTCTGAACACCCTGCCAGGGAGGCAGCACTGCGGGCAGGATAGAGAGCATCAGCGTGCTGAGCGTGCTCTGGGGTTACCACTATTTATAGCATGGAAGCAGCAGGCTGAGCCCCGGCTTTGAGCTGTGAAAGGAAAATCAAAGGCTTCCATCCCAGACACAGCGTCTATGAGTCTTCCCTCTTAACGCAGTTCAAATGCCCTCAAGCCATGCTATAAATTTATTGTAGTGCACAGGACTAAGGAACATAATGAAATATGCTTTATTTAGCTGAAATGAGGAATGCTTCCCCATGTCCCCGGCAGAATGCCTCTAAAATGGAAGAGTCGCATAGCTAAAATTGGTCAGTCCAAGAACAGTTCATTCATCTCAGCGGATGTGCTGCAGCAGGATGGAGTTAGAACATTCCCAGAGCTCAGCCTCACCTTGGCTCACTGGCTGAGCAATGTCTTTTCACATTTTATAACCAACAGCTAATTCCCTCCAGATCCATAGGCTGGGACCATACGGCACAGCAGAAAGGCAGCAGCAGCAAAGGACACTGGGCTTCATTGGGGTCTCCCATACAGGAAGCCAAGAATTGCTCCAAGTGGGTTGTGTCAGTGTAAGCAAGATTCCTGCCAGGCTCATGTTTAAATCCCTCCTTCTTTTGGGACAAACATTCCATTATTTCATGCTTCTTGCAGCTGCTGATAAAGCACCCCATGGATGTAAAGCATCCGGTATGGAAACAGAAGCATCTTATAGGCAGTTGCCCTGATGCAGGGGGTGTAGACACGGTGTAGGGCAGCAGGGAAACTGAATCCAGCCTGCCTGGAGAAACTGCCTTTGCTACAGAGTGACTTTTCCCTAGAGCTACGAAGGGAACTGCCGGAGATGTTCACCTCCAATACAGTCAATATGTACATTCTCCAAAACACATCGGTTTTCACATGATACACCCCAAACATTGTATGGATGCAGATAACAACAACGAGACAGGCCACTTGAGATTTATTCCCCTCTCACAGTAAGTGAGCCAGGCAGCTACACTCACATGATGTAAATATCAAAAGAACAAATGAGCAATTTCCATAATCAATAGAAACCACAGGGTGAAGACAAACAATGGAGGATGTAACCCAGGAACTTGCTCTTTCTACACAGTCCAGTAAAAACAAAAACCAAATGAACAAAAGAACCCAAATCAAACCAAAGTCTTGTTGGAAAGGGACGAGCCAAAACTAGCAGGAGACATCCCTCACTGTGCTGGAGTCAGCAAAGCGGCACCAGCTCAGCTGAGCAGCCAGCATGACCCTTGCTTCTGTTAAATGTAGTTGCTAGTGGGTCTGAGGTCAGATAATGCAGCTTTCTTCTTCAGACAGCTCAAACGTGGCAGGGTATCCAGACAGCACTGGAGATGTCTCCGTTCAAGACCAGCTTCCTCCTGTGGAGATTTCTGCACTCCCAGTTTCCCAGAGCAATCTCCTCGGTGTACAGGTCTGGGCTTAGTCATGAGCCACCCCTAGACTTCAACTTTGGCACTGAGGTGGTGGGAGAGCCCTCAGCAGAACAACACTTCAGAGGTGTCTACAGCACTTACACAGCACCGGCAGTTTTTAAAGCAAAGGCTGACATTTACAATTGATCCACTCCAGGGCAGGATCTGCACCAGCCTGTGCGCTGTGCAGAGGCACAGCCCTGCCTCCTCTAATCCAACCTGCCCTTTGCCAACCCCTCAAGCCATGCTGCTGTCACAGGTAGGGAGGATAGAAGATGGCAGCAAGGTTATCACTTCATTTGCCCTGCAGCAGATGCAGAGCTGGCACAGGGACCGGTGCAGACTGCTGGGACAGTTTCACACTCCCTTTTAGGATGTACATATTCCACTACAACACTCTCAGGACCACAGAGTGTGTGAAATCTCTCTTTTTATCTACTTCACAGGTACTACCCAGTCAGTGGACAAGAGAATGCCTTCATCAGCCCCTGCATTTCATCCTGCTTCACATAGACAAGCTCTAAAACCTCCTTAGATAAAAACCTGGAGAAGACCTCATCAGTACCAAGCCCAGGAGCTATTAACAGAAGGAGAATAACTCAGACACGGTTTAATCCACACTACACAACCCAGCTACTGGATATTAAGCTGTAAAGCTTTAATGCTTGCATAAGACATCACCTTCAGAGGCAGAGCCCTGCACAGGAAGCTGTGGGAGTCACTGTGAGGGCAGAGGGGGTCTGGTAGAGCAGAGTTCTGCAAGGGAGAGACATCTGTTTGCAGAGTAGCAAAGGAATGAGAATCTCTATCACTTCAAGCCCAAGTCGAACGAATCACACAATTACTACTTCACTGCCATTAACTTGAAATCCACTTGCAACAATAAACTCAAAAGGAATATGGGGAAAATATTCATGTTCATTTCCAGCACTAATCAGAAACATGCACTGAAGAATAAAAAACACTTTTCCAGATTCTATGTAATAGGATTCTTTACAAAGCACTCCCTCCTGGGGTGTAGGATGCTGATGGAATGGAGGGATGCTGTTCCCCAGGTGCACTGATTACAGGCTCAGGAGCAGACCACTACCTCCTCCAACACAGTTGCCACCACATGGGTGCACCAACAAGCTGTATGTGTCTAGGTTGAAGGTCTGTAGGTATAGACCATAAAACCTAAACCACCAGCAACAATTTCCCTCACGTGGGAGCTGGATATCATCAGGCTGGGGCCAGACAACACTGCTAATCAGCATAGCACTATTGATACAAGCGGAGCCATTAGTTCACACATAGAAAGAACCCAGCCCAAGCATGGATTACAGATAACCCTCAAGGAAACTACAGGAGAATTGACATTAGCAAGATGAATATATTCCTACCACAATGTTATACTTCTTTCAGGTGCCAAACACTAAAAACATGCTCCAAAAACTTGTTCTAATGATAAGAGGCAGCAAGAATCAAGCCTCAATTTTTCCAGTATTAGAAAGACTTCCCCAAACCCAGCAATGGCCTTCCCAGAGCTCCTGGCCACAGCAAAGGGGTGAGTTAGATAGAAGGACCAGTCTTGCACATAGCTGTAGAAGATGACAGGGGACCCAGCACCTTAACCTTGGCTCAAGTTCAGGCTTTCCTTCAAGACTTTAACTCAAATTAAACTGCAGTAATCCTCAGGAAATCAGTTATTTCATCCCTAGAGCTCAAGGCCAGAAAATTGCTTGGACTGACCTGCAAAATCCACACCACACGTTTTTATCCAGTCACCACGAATTCAAGCTCGTGCTTGAACAAAGTCTTGGCTTTTCAGAAACATTCAATCTCAATGTCAAGATTAAAACATTGGAGTGACCCCAAGCGCTTTGGCAAGTTGCTCAATAGTTAAAATGGCCTTCAAACAGCACAGAGACCCAGCCTGCTCCTCGTGCATTTGTTCTGAGGTGAGCAAACTCAATCCTCAGATGCTTGATAGAAATAACAAGATCATTTCACTGCTCTTTGTGATCATCTGGTCTTTACTACCCACAAATCCCTTGCAGCTGATAGTCATCCAGAGATATGCTGGACAACCATGAAAGCACAATGAAATAAATTAGCACAAGTAGTTTTTCATAGGAAAAAGCATGTTAATCATCAGCTGGGAGCGTTCTGGTGAGAGCCTTTCAGTAATGTGGCCGGGCAGCACAAGGAATGCCACATCACCATGCTGACACATCAATGACTTGTGTAACTGCGTATTTCTAATGCAAGTATCCACACAAACTGGAAGGGACTGGAAAAATGGGTCTTTTGTATGTATTGTCAGTTTTGCTGGTTTATGTGATTCTTTTACAGCAGCAGGGAGGGAAAAGGGTTTATAAAGGAACAGAAAGCTGTTCTTGTGAAGCTATATTGATTGGGAATTGACTTGGTTATGACTGGCATGTCTAAAATCCCTTTCAGCTCACTGTTGAAGCCAAGCACATTTCCAAAGAGATCTTGTCCCTCTAAACTTAACCTATCTTCATCACACTCCTCACTGCTAACACTCCTTAGCTTTTGAAATCCAAGAAAGAAGTAAGAATACTGAGAACCACAACCAACAGTGTCCTCATGGTATTTTCCCTGAATGAGGAGTGTTTTGCAGGAGTATGGCACAGAGCTCACAAAGCCATTGCAAGAGCAGCTTGGATTTGCAGAACCTGTAGCTCTCCAGCAGAGATGGGAAGGGGGGAAGGTGCCTGATCTCATCCAAGCTGCAGCCTTGCTCAAAGAAGGAAACAATCAAGCTCTCACATTAACCAGCTGCCACAAGAGCTTCAGCAAGCTAGCAATGTGTTAGTTACTGATTAACATTAATAGCACAAGAGTCCTCAGGAGCCTGAATGGACAAGGGATAAGGCTTAGCATGCAGAGCACTATGGAAACAAAGAACAAAACAAATGAGCACTGCTCATCCTTTGCTTCCAAAAAGCCCCAAACATCTCCAGCATCCAGACTTAGGAGTTCACCTAACTTCCTCAGGCAATGACCATGGATTAGTTGGAGAAAACCTCTGTCAGATTTGAAGGAGGGGAAATGAATTCTGAAACTGCAATGTGCTATTTCCATATCGATCAAATACTCCCAAATCACCCCACGGCTCTCCTCCCCACTCTGCGTGGGCCAGTAATGCTCTGGCTCTGACCACACAGGAGAACTCCTGGTGCAAACTTCCCAGCCCAGCATCTGGCTCTCTGCTTCAGCCTGACACAGTGCACAGCTTCAGCACACTAACCAGCAGTCTGTAAAACAATTCAATCATCCTTCCTGAAATGTTTAAATCGATTTCTTGCCACCTTCTTGTAACCACAATGCAATCCACAGTCTATTTTCCAGCCACAGCATTTGCTCCATCACTGTTCACTGCTTCCCTGCTCTTGTTTCAGACACACAGAACTCCCAATCTTGTATTTCAGAGGGTCCCCCTGCAACAAACATTACTGGATTTATCATTGGAGCTCTGCAAGCCTGGGGCTGCCATCAGGATGTAATACAGACCCCTTCTGTTTGCCAGGCTCTGAAAGGCAAATGTTGATTTTTCCCAGAGAGGGTTGGGGGTGTACAAAGGGGAAAAGCTGAGAACAAAGAAGCAGCAGCTCACTAGCCAGAGGGCTGCAGATGACAAAGGGCAGAGGTTAAGGGTTCTCCTGAGCCTGGGTGACCCACTGAGCTGCTTGGTCTGTAGCTGACAGGACAGCCAGAGCAGCCAAACCTGGTCAGTTTGGACTCTCCAGCCTTGGTGAGCAACTCCTCATTCACAGCTGGAGGAGATAAGGGGTAGCCTTTGTATTTGAGACCAGTGTCTGACTCTGAAGACACAGCAAAAGGAAAAACTCAGCCAGGGGTTTTACTTAGATACTAACATTCAAATCAAATCAAAGTCTCACTCTAGTCTTATGACAAAGCGCCTTTTGCTCCATGCAGTACAGAAGATGCTCCACTGCAGCCATGTAACATTCAGATGAGGGAAACAGAGACAGGTAAAGAAGCAGCCAAGGGACCAAAATCACTAAATCCCATTTGCTCCCTAGCCAGAAACCTAGACAAACAGAGTCAAGATTTACCAGCTGTCTGGACACTTGATTGAGAGCAGGTAATCTTGCAGAAACATTAAGCTCAAGCAGATGATGATCACATTTCTCACTGCATCAAACATCCACACAAATGTACTTTGGGCTACAAACACTACCTGGGGCCCTTTCACCCAAGCACCCCTAGTGTAACAGCAGCCTAAGCACACAGACTTTACAATCCTGTGTTCATACAACAGTGAGCCTGGATGGCTTTGGTACGACCCCGTGATACTCTGATGTTATACAGAATTGCCTGAAAGTCAGAAAGCCCAAGATTAAAGCTATGGGTCAGAAACCAGCCTCATAGGTAGCCCTACACAAACAAATTGAAGCTCAGAACTGCAGCTGCTACCACAGGACATCAAACATCCACATTCTAACATTAATCTTTAACCCCAACTCCAATCACATCTTGATTCTCTGCTTATTGGAAGCCAACCTGCCCTAGGAAGATGCTGAGGTGGATGGGTGGTGAGGGAGGAGCAACTCGGCTGTGGGGGCAAAGGCATCTGTAGGCAGAGGACTCAGGAACAGCTCAGCCACCATCACGGCTCTACCGTGACTCGCTGCACGTAACTTTCCTCCTCCACATATCCTTTTCTCTGCCAGTAAAATGAGGTGTCAAACACTTCCCCTGCTTAGAGGAGCAGGAGGGATATATTATTTAATGTTTTTACATTTTAGCTGCACTGTGAAGGATGATTCAGGCACTATCCATAGATTACTGAGACAATGTTTGCTGTTCTTAACAATCAGGAAAGAGGGGAAGTTACAATCTTAGACTACAATGAAGCCCTGGACCCACACAATTGAAGGGTTTCTCCTATTAAGTCTGCCTCAGAAGTAGCCAAGGCAATCCAGTTTCAGAAGCTAGTAACATTCCTTGAATGTTTTTGCTTGTATCTTACAATTATATTTAATAGTAGAGAAATTGGAATAGAACTTGAGCCAGTGTTTAGGACATAGTTGAGTGCCTAATGTTGCAGATCAGTGTACAATAAAATTTGCAAGAGGGCCTTTACAAACTGCAGCATAACTCCATCTCTGTCAAAAGAGATGCTGCAGTTACCATTCTCTCTTCCAAGTTAGATACCCACAGAAAGTATGTGGGTAGCAACAACAGTCCTAAAGTCAGTTACAGGAGTGGCTGAAGGCTGTAATCTGTGAGGGGTCAGCAGTTAATACTGAGATTAAATTTCCTCTGAGCTTCCCCTCTCCCAGTCTCTTTCATATGAAACATTCAAATATATTTAATGGAGAACTATGAATATACCAACAAAATATGCCTGCTGTGCTCTGCTCTGCTCCTGCACATCAGAGGAGAAAGGTGCTCAGCACAAAAGCACTAAACTAATTTAAAACCAAAATGTAGAATCAATACATAAGTGACAAAATCTTATTGGCTTATCCTTTCAACAACAAACCTTTGTAAGGGGCTAAATAACTCCAGACCAACACCTACCTTTCTGCCAAGCCATGCTCTCCAACAGTAAGCTCTACAGAAGGACAGCAGGAAAACTAACAATGAGTTCATTTAAGTAAACCCCATGTGTAGGAACCACCTCTACTTGCTACAACTCCATGAAGACACATTCCTCTCCCCAGGTACCAAGTGGTCCCAATGCAACTCGTTCCTCTAATGGGTTTCTGCAGCTGCCAGCAAAGGGAAGGTAAAGCACCTGGCACCACCAAAGCACTCAGCCCTAGCGAAGGGCAGAGTGAAATCACTCCTGGCACAGGTGGAAACCATTGCAAGCCATGGAGCACTGCCTGGAGCGTCTAAGGAAGCTTTTCTCTCTTGAAACAGGGCTCACACAAGGAGACACAAAGCCTATTCTGTGGGTCTGGCTGAAAGGCAGCATTGTACATGGAACATGGCATGCTCGGTGTAACGGAGCTGGGCAGCGGAGATTTGGGCCCAATCCAGAACCCTCCCTTGAGTCACTCACCCCAGTGATACAAATCTTCAGTCTCTGATATGAAAATCCTCACAACAACAAAGGCAATTGCTGCCATCTGTGTAACAAATACATCGGTAGGCACAGGAATGGGTTCTGCTTTGTGTTGAGGTAGATTCTCCTTGGAAAGCTCAGCCTGCAACTACTAAGTAACCCAAACCTCCATGCACCAACCTCAGCACCACCAAGACCTTGAACAGTTATAAGTAGCAGCACAAGAGAAGATTCACAACATGGTCTTACACCTTATGCCATAAGTAATGAACCATAGTGTTTGACCCACTACAACACATGCTCAGGCTGCTGCCAGCCAAACCTGAAAGGTCTTTGGACGCTCAGGCCACTTCTTACGACCTCTATACCATCACCAGAGTTTATTATACAAGCTGACCTTTCCCAAATGGCATCTTTTGCAGTCAGAGGACTCCAACACCTCTTGTCTAGAGGGGATCCATGACACTGCCATGTCCCTCTGGCCCAAACCTGTCCTAACCCTTTGCATCCTCTGTGGGAGCATCGCCTGTGCAGGTACCTCCCTCACCTGGCCTGAGCTGTGGGATCCACAAGGGGCCCAGGGAGGATGCTCTGGGGGGTGTCAGAATTCCAGCCTTATCTCCAGAAGCTGAGATCATGGGTAGAAAATGTTTCTGTGTTGTCTCAGCAAGCTTCCTGCTGGCACCCCTCTTCCTCTCCATGAAAGCACCTCTTTTGTGAGCAGTTTTGGAGCCAGAGAAAAATGTTCACTGGTACAGACTAAATGCGTTTACCATTTCTGAGACATCAGATCTGAAATGGTGCCTGTTCCTCAACCAGCTGTGTTTCAAGCAGATCAGAGGAAGCAGCCCCAGCTGCATGGAGGGATGCTGCCACTTCTTTGGAAACCTGCTGTTACACCAAGCAGTCACTCACTGTGCCACTACTGCAAGCTGGTGGCCACGTGCTTTGGTGTCTGTGTAGGAATGATGCCCACTACTTAGGATCATAACCAGAGGTCTTCAGAGACCTGGGTTTGACTCCTTGCTCTACCACAGATACCTGGGAGCCTGGGCAGCCCCCACCTGAGTGTTTGCGTGTTCAACATCTAAATAAGAGCCCCAGACACTCTCCATAGTCAACAGAGGAGACAGGCTCTGTAGCCAGTGAGTCACCTCCATCCTGAGATGGAGGTGGAAGATAGGGTGATTCATCTGACAGCCCCTGGCTGGAGAGAGGCTACAGGGACCAGCTCTGATTCAGAGAGGCTTTTAGGTGGCTCAACTTAGGCAACATTCAATCCTATCTATCTTGTTTTTTTCCAGGCCTCGGTCCTCTGTGATAGGGGATATTAGCTCTCTCCTAGCTTTCAGGTCTGAAAGACTGCAGACACAAGAATAAAAAGCACTCTGATCATCTGCACAGTCATTACACAAGCAACAGGAGTCAGGATAGCTGATTATGCCCCAGCCTGGGTACACAAACCAATGTTCCTCTGCAGCTCAGTTTCCTCAGCAATAAAGTGATATAAGCATGTGTCTTTCACAGAGAATTCCCCATGGACACTTGGGAGGGCTTTGGGAGCACAGATGAAAAGACCATGTGAAAAGACAAGGGACATCCCCTGGAGGAGTCCCAGGCCCCTCTGTAGGGCTCTGCCTGGGTCATACAAGCACAAAGCAAGGCCACTGTCAGGTAGTCCCATGATCCAGGAGAAGGTGAGAAACAACCATGTCCCTTTCCAGAGGGAATCGTCACCCCTTGTGCCCCAAGTTTCCTGTGTGTAAACAAAGCATTGCCCTCCAGGGCCCTTGTGCATCTGTCACCATCAGTTTATTCCATAAGAAAGGGAAATTAAATAAAGAAAAACAACAGCTGAAATTGTGTTTAATCTTGCAAAGATTATGGCTACATGATTTGAAAAGCAGAGGAGGCTGTTAAGCCCCCAAAGCAGAGGTCTCTACTTGGTTTAGAGTCTTGTTTTGCCCATAATCTATAGGCAACAGGGCTTGGATGCTTCCAGGATGTTCTGAGGAACTATGCCAAAACAGTTTTTAATCCAAAGCCTGATCTCCCAGCTGTATTTTGACCCAAGGATACATCTTTCATTATCCATCAGAAATGCGAAATAGAGAGCTTATAAAAGACGAAGATGATCCCAAGTGGGGATGAAATGCTACTATGTTAGAGAATATTAGAATTCAAATTAATCCTGAGACACTGGAAATGGACAACAAACAAACAAAACCCCTGAATAGGATGCAGTGTGATTCAACAATGACCAGTGTGCAATGGTCTAATCTACTCACTAGACTCCCTCAGGTCAGTGGCTCCTATAGAGGATTCATATCCCAGAAGGGATATATCAGCTACAGAAATAGCTTAGGGTGACAAGTACTCCAGGCAGGGGCTTGCAGGGAGGTGGGATGGAGCTGACTGCACATTGAGGTGTGGAAGGCAGACTGCCAGAGCTGGGTAAATAGGAGAACCTGCATCATACAGGCTCAGCCTCAGGAGAAATTCACCTTAGATAAGGATTATAGCTGCTCCCTTTGCAAACCTGTGCAGTAGATCCTCAATGGGAAAAGCCACCAGGTGCCAGGCAGAGCAGCCCTGGTTCAAGAGTTCATTTACACTCTATTTGTCTATCTGGGTTCTACCATGCCTGCAAGTTTCCCTCCTGCGTCAGAAGCCAGGACAGCTTGGCTAGATGAAAAAGCAGAGAAGCCTGACCATGCATGGCCAGTCTTGCATCTAGCAGCCTGCTCCCATCAGATCAGCAAGGCTGACTGCTTCAGCCTGCTCCATCCCTACAGGCCTGTGAGTGCTGAGGGAGCAGCAGAGCCTTGTGGAAACATCCAGACATCCTCAACAGGTTAACAGGAGATCCTCCAGGCTCTGTTAATAAGCCATGATTTTGCCTTGAAACTGAGTACCTTGGAACTGAACAAGGTGCTGCATGGCACCTGCTCCAGCTCCACGTGACAGCCAGGGATTTGCTTAGAGAGAAACTCAAACAAACCCACCCTGGCAAAGCTCCGTGCTCTCCTAGAGGTTTTATACAAGGTCATTTCCAGATGGAAAGCAGGAGAGCATGGAACAGTCCTGGGTAAAGCTGCTGCCCCAGTGTCTATCCAGGCAGCTCTGGCAGCCCACAGTCAGTGGGGAGGAGGTGGTGAGGAGCAAGAAGAAAAGCCACAGCTCATGGGCTGAGTATCTGAGCAGCCTCCTCTCTATAGGCAGTGACAGTTTAGTGCCATACTGAGCACGAGGTAAGTATTTTTAACACCACATCTTCTCCTTTCCTAACCCACTGTTCTCCATCCTGTGACGCCTTTTGTGTCTACAAACCATGTAGATTTAAAAAGGGTATGCAGCCTCTCATCCAGAATATTCCTGACCTAAGACATCAGTGTTGTTTTTCCCTGTGGTTGTCATTTCTGCTGTCCAGATGAGTAGAGTTAAAACTTCACAGACTAAGGAATGCTGAAGAAGACACCATTCCCACACGCAGAGGCCTGGGGTCTATCTGACAAGTTCAAAGAGAGACCTGTGCCCTCTCCCTGTGCTGTGACTATACAAGCTCAAGGCTACAAACTGTTCATAGCTCCTGTTCTACTCATGGGAGAGGTGAATTCCTATGCAGATACGCAGCCTCACTGGGAAGTGTTCACAGAGTGGAAATTATCAATAGAAATTTGTTTCTGTAGGCACAAGAGCTCACATTACCTCATCAGACTATTTATAACAACATTTAGAACAAAGAAATGTAATTGTAAAACAATTCAGGGGTTACTTGTATAGCTCTTACCTTCCCAGAGACAACCACAGCATCCCTCCCAGAATGTCCCAGGACAACTTCTAGCTATTCTAATTCATCCTAGCACATAACTCTCTGAAGAAATTGTTTCCTGTCTGGATGTTTTCCCTTGCATCCTTACAAGATTTGATGTTTTCTGCTCTGTCTCCCTCAGAGCTGTAGCCTGGAACCATGTGGAACCTGGTTCACCTCCTGCCCCCATCTTTTCCACCTTCAGTGCCTGTTGGGAGACAGCTGCAGAAATGCTCTAAGTATCTCCTGTGGTGACTGAGGAGGAAACACACTCATTTCATCAGTGAAGTCACTTCCTTCCTTGATTCTCTGCTCCATCCCCGAGCCCAGGGACACTGTGGACTGTGCCGTGTTCTGGGTCTGCATCCTCCTCTTCTGCCCTTCCAGGCCCAGCCCTTGCTTGTGCCTTTCCACTTTCCTGTACTGGTCTTCCCCACCAATCTCCACCAGTGTACGTGCTCTGCCAGCACAGCTTCTGCTTTCCCACCCACTGACCCACACTCCTGTGTACACCTGACTGTGGGAAACACTTCTGACCCCTGTTACGCATCTTGGCACCAGTCTGTCCATCAGATGGACGGGCTTTGGATACAGAAGCATCTCCACAGAGCTAGGATTGAGAACACTGTTTATTTTTACCCAGGACTAAGCTCTTAGCCAGGGGCTGTGTGACTATGCCCCGGACCAATCTTCCAGCTCCTTGCTTCCCAGTGTCCAGAGCCACTAACCCTTCTTCTGTGTTACAAACTCTGCCAACAGCAGCCCACAAACTGTCCACCAAGGAACAGGAGCAGTCTATAAAATGGTTTAATGCAGATGCCCGCAATAATCAGCACCCAGTACATAGACATTGGAGGCTTCTCTGACTTATATCACTTCCCAGGGGCTCCCGTACTTATATTTATGAACCAGAGGACATAAAAGACTCAGTAAGATCTGAACATTAATCCAGACACATATTATGAAACAACTTTATACTCTTCCCTCTCCACCATGGCTCAAGCACAGGGCTCTTATGTTTCCCATGATGATCTTAAACTTAGCAAAGCCAAACACAAAAAACCCCCAATGCAGCCACAGACATACTCTGTCCCTCTCCCCACCACATACACTGTCTGAAAAGCCTGACATTCATTTAAAACACTGCTGTCTGATGCTGATTTCCTAGAGAGTGGCTGATCCGTGAAGAAGCACATGGAGAAGAGCAGGTTTGAAACCTCTATAAATGGATCAAACTTGCCAGGGCTGAGCTCATCCTCCCCAGTATTAACTCATTGCTCCAAACATTAACTGCAGGAATCAGCTGTCGGATTCTTTCACATCACTGTTGGGAGGTTTATCTGACAAAAACCCACTCCAGGAAGTAAATCACAGCCATGTGCTGCAGCTGCCAAGCGGGACGGGAGGGACCACCCAAGCCATGACATCCCCCAACATCCCACAGCACTGACAACCTTTCCATGCTCAGATGTGGGACTCTCCAGTTGAAGCATCTCACTTGTCAGGACAGCAATTTGGGAAAGCATTTACAGATGCAGATGGAGCTGAAGGACAATTAACATTGAAGGGCAATTAGCTACAGTAGTGCTGGTCCTTCAGGCAGTGTAAGTCTGAGCTGTTCAGAGAACACTCAACAGCTCTGAGAGTCATAACCTATCTGCTAAGAAAAGTTATTTTAAGAGGCATTTGAAATCCCATAGTAGGATATGGTGGGTTTAATACAGCTTGGGCACATCTCACACTCCCATTTCTCAGTATAATGCCCAGTTTGATAAAATATGCTCTCAAACACGTGAAGGCAGGACACCAGAGGGGAAAAATCCCTTCATGCAGCAGACAGGGCTTGCAGGTGCACATAATAAAGGTCTGAATTTAAGAATTTCCTGGTGCTCCCAAAAATTGACCTTAGATAAAAGCAATACAGTTCACGTGACTCCTTTTATCACTAGAACACTGAAAATCAGCAAGGTCAGAAACCTTCCCCAGAGCAAACCAGAGGATGAGGAGGATTACAGCATTTCAGGATTGGACTTGCAACAACTTTCAATGCCTCAAATTAAATTACATGTAGGGAATAAATTACATCTCATCCTCATTCCCACTGATTAAATATATATAGAGAGAGATTTTAAGTTTAAAAATTAATTAAAAGTCATCTTGGAAGGAAGACGGAAACTGAATATTAGGAGAGCAAAGCGTGTGTACAGTGCTGGTGGATGACACTGCCAGTCACAGGATGGGAGCTCCCCACAAGCTGAGCTGGTGGGTGACACTTGCTCTTCTGCAGTCCAGGGCTGTACCTTTTCTGCAGGGAAAACAAAGCCTCCAGCTTCCTTAACACAGCTTTTCATCAGCCCTAAACTCACCTGAGCAAACCCCCTGCCACCTCCCATGGTCTATTATGTGCAAGTCCTTTGTCCTGACTTGTAACACACTAAGATCTGTTATTCTTCTCGGCAACTTTTATTCCTACATGTCCAGGCACTTCCAACTCAGCCACTGAGTCATTCAGCAGCAGCTAACAGCAGTAACTGCTGAGGGCATCTTGCTTTGTTTCTAATGTCTATTATATAAAGCTATAGGCAATCACTATTTCTCTTGATAGCATCAAACCAAAGCAAAATTGCACCTAGGGGCTGCTCACAAGGATCAGGACTCGAACTTGCTCCCCATGTACGTGCACGCAAAGCTTCCCTGGGATCCCCATGAAGGCTGCAAAGGGACGTGACTCCAGACAAGCTGAGGGAGCATCAGAGTCCTTCTGTGCCCCCAGCAGTTGCTTTAGGTTCAGCCCTGCAAGGCCTCAGGGAGAGCTGCTGTGTGTTGATCTTTTCCCAAAAGGAGCTGGTTCCTGTGCAGATCATCCCTCAGTGAGCACTCTGTCCCTTGGGAACTGGAGCCGTTATTCCCTTGGTCCTCAGAATAGCAGTACTCCCACACCAGGAAATTATGGACTTTCTTGAACATTACTGTAGCCTTTTTAATTTCCATTATGTCTTTAGCTGTCTCCTCCCCCTCCACTCCTTCTCTAAACAAATCTCAGAGCTGCACAAAGTGTTTCCTGCAAATAATACTCATCTGGCATGGACAAAGGGAAGAAAAATTGAAAATCCCTTCTGCTGCTAGTTCCAGCTTGCTATCATCCCTCCAGCTTAACTGCCATCTGCTTGGCCCAGGAGCCTAGAAGGCAGCATGATGTTTGAGGGAAATGGAGGGGACAATTACATACTATGGGCATCAGATTTGAGCCAGCCCTACCTGAAATTAAAAGTTGGGGTCATGGAGACAACTTACATTGTGCTTCAGACTGCTGCAGTGCTAGAACTTGAGTGCTTGAGCAAGAACTGCACAAGAAGCCCCTTTTGCCCAGCATGGCCAGAGGTTGTCACAAATGTAGCAGCACTGGACAAAAACTTTCTTTTCCTGTCCTCCTGGTGCCATCCCACCCCAATGCTGGGCTCTGCTCTAGAGAGGTCTGAATCCCTCTGAGCCCCCTGAGAGGCTATTTTGTCCATGTGACAGTGGAAGCTGTCTTACAACACAAAGCCAGATTCGTTTTCAGACTTCTACAGTGATGGACCAAGTGCCCCATCTCACAGCAGCTACAAGAAAGGCATTTGCAAGCCTGTGCCATCACCTGAGTGATGAATAAACACAGAATAAAGCAGTTTCCCAGGCAGCTATGACCTCCCCTCTGAAACATAAACCCTTTAAAGGGTGATTTTTGCTGCCCTCGTCACTGGTAAGTCATTGCAGGCCAGTGTGGGAACAGGCTGACTCACCAGTGACAACGCTGCATCTCTCTCACCACACCACTGATTGCGGCATGTGATTTCCATAGGGAATGATGGCTACACAAGCATGGCTGCTCCTCCAGAGGACACCAGGACTGGGAAGGAAGAGAAGCTCCCTGGTTTGTTGTTAAAGACACTGGTGTGGCCAGTGAACACCAAGCCTAGGGACTGGTGGATCCCACCCCGTCCTGCATGGCGCCAGGGAGCTTACAAAAAGGAAGCAGACACTTTACACATCCATCTGACAGGTTAAGTCTTCCCAAATCACTGCAATACAAAGTCATCTCCTCTTTCATAGGCTTTGCCCTGGATTTGGATCCCACCTAATGCTGCAAACCCCACAACATCTTCTGTCCAAGACGGGACAGGTTAGCCTCACACAAAGCACCCCACTCACTATCTGACCAGCAGCAGTGCTCTTGGGAGGGATTTCCCTGCAAGCAGTGAGCACACAGGGAGGTATTCTCTGCAGCAACATCTCCCCATTCCACATGGCCCCACTTCTCCTTGCTCACCCCAGGTGGGGATGGGAAGATGACTGGTGTTTCAGGGAAGCAGATAATCACCCCGTTGGGCCACACATGGCTTTTTGTTATTTCTGCATATGTCTGCATGTTGTGGTTTCCTATTTGGCTTTCTCCATATGCTGGATTCCCTTGCTTCTCCAAACTATTTCCTAACAGATGTTGGGATGTTTTGCTACCTGAATCAAAGCTTTACCACTGTTTGTACATGCCAGTCAAATCTGCCCATAGTGGAGCACCCAACCAAACCCGTCGCACTGATCCTGCCAGCCCAGCACAGTGCAGTGCTGATATAGGAGAACCTGATATAGGAGAATCTTTTCATAACAACATTACATCAATCATCATGAGCCATCAGAAACATGTGACAGCAGATTCTGTTGACGTTTAGGGGAATATATTCTGTCATCATGGTAGTAAAATGTAACAGTTGTGCTTTT
Source organism: Coracopsis vasa (assembly GCA_026283785.1). Classification (NCBI taxonomy): domain Eukaryota; kingdom Metazoa; phylum Chordata; class Aves; order Psittaciformes; family Psittacidae; genus Coracopsis; species Coracopsis vasa. The sequence goes on along the minus strand of JANHGB010042879.1, from coordinate 4,427 downwards.
TGATTGGAAATCTCATGATCCCACCTCATTCTTTGCAGCAAGGAAGCACAGAAGTCAGTCGGCCAGTACTGATGCCATCAACAACTCTTCATAGCTGCTAAGCCAGAGAAACAGACTGTGAGGCACTTAAGGCAGCTGAGAAGAGTCTGTCTGAGGGTCAGGATGCTTTTGTCTGATAGAGACTCCAACAATTTGTGTCACTCAAGGAAAATCACAGGCTTTAGTACCATGAGAGAGGACAGGCACAAGAGAAATCTGATTCTCCAAAGCATACAACTTTTTCATTTTTAAAGTAGCCAAAAGAATTGATAAAGGATTTTAGCTGTTGACCACACAGTGCAGACCTGGGCAATGCTACCTCTTGGCCATGGTGTTGGCTTGGGAGGATGCTCTGTGACACTGCCCTGCTCATACAGCCTTTGCTTCTGCTGCCCATCACACACCACTCATCAAGGAATTCAGAAGTGGAAAGAGGGAAGGACATTCCTACTTTTCCTCTCTGCAGCGCTCAGGACAATGGTACCACTCCCTCTGGGCATCTCTAAATGTTGCTATAGCTCAAAAAGAACATTGGGGGCAGCAGGCAGTGGGAATGTCATAGGCTATGTCCAGGCCTGCATGTAGCAATGGAGAAGTGACTCAGGCAGGAACAGAGCAGGGAACAGCATGATGTGGTAAAAGGCAAAACAAAGTAAGTGAAGAAGGTTGTGAAAGAAACCCCACCAGACAGAATGTGTGAACGTGAGCAGGCACCATGACTGCTGTTTACTGGCATGGACTAGTTGGAGATGTGGCTGTCCAAAATAGTGAGCAAGTGTTCACCATGCAGGAACTGCATTACATTTGTTCTCTCTTTCCTTTGGGGCTTAAAGAAAGGTTGGGGCCATGGACATTTGGTATCAACCAGCTTTCACATGGATCTGAATGATGCGATGATTCACACAGCTGACCAACCTGCAGAGCTTTCAGCATCCTGAAAATCAGATGCAAAGCCCTTTGTGAACCAGCTTTGTGCTATTCTTGGATTACTAAGTTCATTTTGTACTCCTTGTTATTTTCCTTCCTGCTATTTCAGTAACATGAGGTAACACAACGCCAACACAAAACCATGTCATGAAAAACTTCCACAGCCTCAGGCAAGGGACCGCTGTTTCTGGGGCAGCTCACCCCATGATGGCACTGCCAGCACCACTATCCCTCCTCTTCCCTCTACTCCTGGGATCCAAAACTCTTCCCTCACCCTTTTCCTTCACCTTCACATCCCCCACACTCACACTGACTTTACTAATGCTTCCACCCTGCTTTGCCACTGATGGGGAAGGAAAGGAGCCCAGGCCAGGTTTCACAGCTCTTCTTCAGTGCAGAGACCTGTAAGAGGGAGAAGGCATGGATGGATGGCAGCAAAAGAGCTGGAATGGCATTCTCTGAGCAAGGTGAGAGGTAAGAGCCAGCTGTAAGCAGAACAGAAACCCAGCACATAAATATGTGTCTCTCACAAAAGCAAACACAAGCCAAATAAGCAGCATGCTGGCTCCTTCACGTGTGGTTTCAGTGGTAGCTCTGTCCCACAAGCAGTGAGGACACAGGATGGAACAGAAACCCCAGCATTTCTGGTTGCAGTGGGTTTTTCCACTCCTCCTCTTCTACAGAAGCCTTCCTGAAGGTTGATGTCTTTCCTTATTACACCTTGTATTTGCTCAAGCACTGCACAGCCGTGCCAGTGGCTGCTGTGCCTCTTCATAAACCAGTTTGTTTATTGGTTTATGAATCTTACTGCAAAACTGCTAAGTGCTTTGGCACATCAGGCACAGGCAGAGCTGTTTCACACAGAGATCATGGGTAGAAGTGGGGCAGAAGGACAGTTCCTTCATCTGAGCTGGTGGAGGCATTCATTGCTTGCGCTGAATTCAGGTTTTGAGCAGTTGGTTTGAACAGCCACAGACTGAGGATCCAGCTTCTTGTGATTGATTGCAAATCCTCAGTACAGTAATCTATTTTGTTTTGACGATCTGTTGTTGGAGGGTTTGGGGCAGTAAGAGCTGGCTGTGAGTTTGAGCTGCAAAAAAATGACTTTTTAATTCTCGTATATTTCAAAACAAACTGGTTTGTATTTCTGTCCAAAATGTCAAACTAAATTAAATTAATGTTTTGTCCTTGATACTGCTGTTTGGCCACTGAACTTAAAATACCACATCAGTCTGAACAACTCTGTTCATTTTATCATGGCTTAGACACACAGTGCCAGTTAGATGACAGGAGATGGGGTCCAGCTCAGGAGAGAACAACGTGGCTCTGCAAACACCAGGTCATCTCTGTCCCAGCCAGCAATCTTTGTGATAGTGAGGTTAAAAGCCACTGAGGGAACTGCACTGTGCAGCATGAGCCTGAAAAAGATCCAGTCTCAGTGTTTCCAGAGGACTGGCTGTGCCAGAGATGTACTGAGGTCCTCACCACAGGCACCACACATCCAGTCACAGCCCCTGAGGCTTTTTTAGGGGGGGCCAAGTCTATCCACCACTTCTTCATTGCACTTTGATGAGCTCCATTGACTGCCAGATGAGCACTCGCTGCGGTTTGTCCTTGTGCTATCGCAGCTGCACACAGCAGCTCTGCTCACCCCCAGCAAGAGCTCACTTGCTTTTCTTCTTCACCAGTTGCACATACTGGAGCATGAACATGGAGCCTTTTGGTAGGGTACAAACCTGATTTGCCCCGCTAGTACCAGTAACTGCTGCTGCCTTGGACCAGAGCTGCTGGTGTTCAGCATCTAAAGGATGCTGTGTGGTGGTGGCACCAAGGCAACACAATGGGGCTGGGGCAGGACGGCACCCTGGGATGCTATAAACCAACCTCTTTCCCCAAAGCTTCCCAGTCTAGATAATGCCAATAATTCCAATTTGTCTAATATTCTATTGTAATAATATTCTATTCCATGTTTTGTAGAGAATCATTCTGTCATGATGTGGGAAAAAAATATTGTTCCCAAGTCCTACTGCAATGATCAGATCAGTTTTCACTGTTACTCCTGCAGTTTTCTTATAGCCTTGGCTCATATATGAGGAGTTATTTCTCCCTAAGTGCCTAAGCAATAAATCAGGAGTTCACAGTTTAGGTAAGAGGTATCGCACAACCACTATGGATAATTCTGGAGGCACTGTAATGATGACAATCCTTATTTCAGTGCACGCCAATACCTTACAGAAACTTGAAACTGCAAACAGTCCTTGGCCAAAACAATTTGCACCATCCTTAATAATACCTATAAGTAATCATGTCATTTATCACAAATCCTGCCTACTGCTTCTTTGGCAATGCAATTGTGCTTGAGTAATGGAAAAGGAGAGTTGAAAAATCCTTTATAAAAACAGTATTCCAGGACAAGTAAAACATCTCAGGAAAAACCTCTCCTTGCCTTAAGCATCTGAAATAATAGACATCCCTAAAGCAAACATGTAAGAGCCGGCTTCAGCAGCGGTTACTGCTCATTTTTAACTTGCTATGTAAATCCTCCTTTTCTCCCTCTCCCCTCCTCCTCCTGCTGCTGCCAGGAAGTCCCAGGAAAGAAAAGTGCTGCCAGGCTGAGCTGCTTGTGCCCGCGGCTACAGCACAAAGGTCTGAGCCTCTCTGCTAGTAAGAGGTAAAGCATTCAAAAGCAAACTATCCCAACCACACCTATATGGCGTGTGCTCAAAAGCCATAGCAGATGGGTAATCATTTCCCCTGAAGTACATTAGAAAAAGTAAATCTCTCCTGGGGTGGGGAGCAGGCTGCTAACAGGAGAGCACTACAGCAGCAGTGCTGTGTTTGCAGAGCGGGACAGAGCTGGAGCTTCAGCCCTGGGAAGTCAACTGAGATCCTCCAGCTGGTCAGTGGGACCCAGTCCACAGAACAGATCCAGAATATATTGGAGAGGAGCAGACAAAGCCAGCAAGGGATGCTCCCTAACCTCAAAAAGTGTTGCGAAGATGCTTAGTGTTTCCTATTGTCATCATTTTCAGGAGTTTCTCAGCCAGGCGCTGTGTTTCCAGCCTGTCAGAGGTTGTCAGCAATGTGCTTGAGAAGCATAGGCTTTGCAGCTGAGAAATCACTTTGTCACCTCACCAGTTTCTCTGGCAATAGAAAGTTCAGAGGCCCTGCAGCACCCTGTACATCTTACTCATGTCTTGGAGACGCAATCTGGACTCCCGGTGCAATTCCCCCAGGCAAGCTACCATCACTGTTCCACAACTTGGAAAACCTCCAGATTCATGGGGCAGGAAGGGCTGATGGAGGTGGCAGCTCTCCAAAGGCACCCTCCCCAGCACAGTGGGTGATTAATCCAGCTTCTCTCTGTCCAATGAATCAGTGAGAGGCAAGGCCCCAGCACTGCCTGGCCAGGAGCTGACACATGAATGTGAAGCCTTTACCACATGAACATGAGAGCTGCT
>JANHGB010042877.1:67524-112723 GCA_026283785.1 Coracopsis vasa | reverse complement strand
CCCCGAATTCCCCTGTTTCAAACAACTTATAGCTATCCGCTAGCCAACAGAGAGTAAAACACCTCGTGAGCTTGATAAGGAAGAGCTAAACATCCTCTCTGCAGTGGTTTGGGCAGAAAGTATAATAGAAGGCTCAATTATTGCTTTAAAAACATGTCAGGAAACTTTCATTTTCACATCCCATTTGCAGATAATGAAAATGTACCGAGGAGAAGGAAAATCTGACAGCATTAATGAGAGGACATTCTCGAAAATCAGAAACAATGGGAAGGAATGGGCAGAGAGACAGAAATAATTACCACGGCAGCAGTGTTTGCTGCACTGTTATTAAGGTTTGTCAGAGTTTCAATGATGTTTTTTAAAGTGCCTTTCTTTTTTCCCCCAGAATATGTAAAAATGTTCTGTGTTGAGTTTGATACAAAAGGGGTGAGTTGCGATTTTTTAAAGTTGTTTTGGCAAAAATGTTTCAGACTCCTGCCTCAGGTGCCTGAATCTTAACTCCAGCTTTTATACGTATATTTTCTTTTTAAGCAGAAATGTACTCAAAAGCAATTGGAGTTTTTTAGAGGTGCATTTGTATTCAGCTGTAGGAATTATTACCCTAAAGTCAGGTTAGATAGTGAGAAATGTGGTGGTGTGGGTCATCCTGAGCAAAGCCCGGGGAGCAGTAGCTCTGAGGGTCACAAGAGAAGATGCTCAGCTGAGTTACAGTGATCCGCAAGGCAGTGACTACACTGGGACAGTGTAAAAACCCAGGACTCCTTGGTTCTGTCGCCACCTTACTGACTTAATGTATGGCCTTGGGCAAATCACTCACTACTGCTTCTCACTTTACCCACTTGGAAGATATGCAAGCTGCCTCACCTCTGAGCTGTCTGAGATGCTGTTAATAGCTGTAATGTGGAGATGATCAGTAGTGATACAAGGACAAAATAATAATGACAATAATTATAGTAACAACACAAGTTGTTATGAAAAATCTCTTCTTGTGTGCTTAGCAAGCTCCCAGACTGCAGTGTGTGCACTGAGCATCTCTGAGGAGTAAGTCCCCAGTCTGTCCCTTTTGAGACTGGAGGACATGGGAGAAATGAGGTATTTTTAGGACAGGGTCTGGTGGGTGGGAAGCCAGGCAGAAGGGAAAGTTGCCACAAAGTACAGCTGAATAGAGTGACAGCAAGGCCTTGAAATGGAAACACCCTTTCTCTGTCTAAGGTGAAGGTAGGTGGGCAGGGGGAGAGAAGTAAAGCAATGAAACTGGAATGGGAAACAAACAAACTCCTCCTGTTTTATGACAATGCAGAAAACAGAAGCACCTTGACTATTTAACTTTGTCTACCATCAGCATAGCTGCTGTGCCTTTAGGCTCTCTTAAGCACACAGCAATATTTGACATCAGTTTTGTAGTCAGCCCAAGTGAAGGATGTAACACATAGAATTGTTACAGTTTTCTGATTGTTTTCATACATATTGCACCTTTCCACATTCATGTATAAGTATTTTGCTTCTATATTTTACCTCTACTATGAACCATCCCTTCTCAGCCACAAGAGTCAGAGGAGACACGAATTTTCCCTTTTTATAGAAAAACCTGTCCGGAATATCCTGTACGTTATAAACGTTCATGTGTTCCACACATTTCAGCTTCTGATATATCTGCAAAGAAAACAAATGTTAGGACACCTCATGGCTGTAAAGAGCATATACACACCTATAGGTACACGGAAACACCTACATTTGTAAAATGGCTAAGTCCCTTTAATGGCACACTCAAACTGGGACTTTCCCGATCCAAAGATGATGACTGTGCAAAACCTGTATGTGTGGTTTAGTAGGTTCTCAAACTTGGATCATAAACACATAGGAATGCATGAATTCAGGTATTATATACATTTGTAATATACGGACTCAATGAATGTGAGTGTATCAACCTACAGAGATAGACCAGTAGAAACCAAACCATCACAGGAGACAGTAAGCTAAGTGGAGAAACATGCCTCAAAAGCACTATGTGGACTGGGTACAGATGCAGAAAAGGGATGTTGCCTTTGGCCTCTGCCACCTATTCTCTCTTTGTGCTCTTGAGCAAGCAACTAATGTCATCTCACCTGTGTTTCTTACACTTAACCAGTCAATCCCTATCATATAGTGCTTAGTTACCTGCTTCGTAAGGAAGCTGTGAGGTTAACCAGCCGATGCCTGTGGCTTTGAAGCTGCACAATGCCCTACAAGTGGTTTATTAATATTAATCATACTGTCATGAATACAATCACACAAATGTGGACAAATTATTCAGACAAACATTTTCAATGCCTAAAGAAGATGCTCATATGCCATAAAGAAGGCCATTATTGGAGCCCCCAGAATGTATATTGCTTTTTTTTCAAAAATATATAGAATCTTCAGGAATAAATAGCTCAATTCTGCAAAGAATGAAAGTTTCTTCGCTAGCCTTTTAGCTATGTCCACTTGTGTGTATAGGTGTGCAAGAGATTTACATCGATACGTAGTTGCCATAAGGATGGCACCAGGGGGTGATGGTGCAACCCAGCCAGACCCTCTCACCATGATCTGGACTATAGAGTGGTCCTGGTGTTTCACCAGTACCTCAGGTGCTTCAAAATCGGGTGACTCTTAAAGGTGGTAACCCTATGTTATGATACTATCCAATTCCTAAACATGTATATTTAAAGTAAATTAAGAATAGAGGAATCTGGCTATTGGGAAACAGAAAATCAGCTTATTTTGCTATAAAAAAGCAATACACCAGTAAGAAGTCCTAAAAAGAAATGAAGGAAGAAAACAAAACCATGGTGTGAGGCATTGTCCTTTATTCTCCTTAGGGATATTATGCTGTTTAATGAGAGAGAAGCATGTACTTAAGAGCTTTGTCAGAAGAGACCCCGTGTCTGCATGAAGTTGCAACTTGTACTTGCCCTTGCTTGAAGGTCTGCCATACAAAACCAGGGATCTCTGAGTTCAGACTGAGGAGAGCACATGTAAATGCTGTGATTCCTTACAGGAACACTGACTGAATTACTTGCACACACCTCTAAGTCAGCTTTCAATTCTGGCACTAATTTGGAATGTTCAGAATATCACAGCTACACAATTCCTGCAGAGCCTGTTTGGGAGCAAAAAATAGCAAGTATTCTCTTCAAAACAATATTGCATAAGCTACAATAGACTGGACCTGGCTAAAATATAATACAGAAAACAAAGTTATTCACCTGGAGCTTGCACTGCCCGTTTTATACATCCACTCATCCATATTCTGAGGACAGCAACAATGACTTCTCAAGCACTGGTTTCTGGTTAAAGTACTAGTCTATTAGTTACAGATGCTGCATTTTCGTTCTTTTCAAGTGGTTTCCCAATTTTTTTCTGTATTGTTTTAATTTGTCCCTCAGACTCCTGCAGTTCTGGCCTTGGGCTTTTATGGTTGATTCAATCCAACACGCTTATTCATCAAAATTCTTCAAAGGAGAATGTTGTAAAGAATTATTTTTTGTAATTCCAGACTAATGGAGTTAATTCCTCAAACTCTATGGGAGTTTACTGCAATATGAATGCCAGACCTGCTCCTGATTGTTTGGAAATCCCAGCTGGAGTGTCAATAAATCAAAGTTGATTCTATCATAGAATCATAGAATCAACTAATATACATTTAAGAAATCCTGAAGATGGATTTTGAACCAAAATCTTTTAGCTATTCATCAGCAGTACATAGTGGTGGGCTTTGAAAGCAGTTATCTGTGCCAAATAATGGTGAAAGTTCATGCTTTTTAATTTGCCTTGTGTGACTTCCCTTCAGAAACCAGTATCACAAGAGTGTCACAGGATCTAAGCCTGACTCCCAATAAGAGCCTCAGGTTGATTTTTACATGCATCTCTGAGAGCAGGACTTAGATGTTGTGAGCAAACAAAAGACACAGATGTCATAAAAATGAAGGAAACACAAAACTGAGTCAATCCAAGTACGCTGCACTCACCTCCGCGTGCTTCTCTGGAGCTGGCCAGAGGCTCACAACGGGACCTCGGTCCTTTATTTGTATGGTATCACTCATATTGATATAGTTTTTCAGCTCAATCACTTTGTCCACCCAGGAGATGTCTGTCATCCCATGATCAGAGAAGAGCAGGACATTGACATCATTCTGAAGGCCTTTGCTCTGTGAAGTGAGTGCATGACAGCCATTAAGCACGTTTTAGAGCTTCACACTGCCTGTGCCTGCTGGAAAATCTTAATCCCCATCTGACCCCACTGATTTAAAGGAAGTTGGCCAGAAGGAGCACAGCCGCAAATGTCCTGCAATGTGCTTTGCTACCACTAACACTGGTGGACATTGACTCTCACTTGCTGCCCTGAAAGAGTCTGAGAGGTTAGTGCCAAAGAGAGATTTTCCAAAGTAAATCCATGCCCCTGCTAAATAACCAAGTCCTCCATCCCAGTCCCACAAACTAGTTGTCCCAATTGGTCCTAGACAGGATTTTACCCAACTGTTCTTCATATGTAGGCCAAAACAGCTGGGGAAGAGCAACTTCATTATGGTGCTACCTGTGGCTGGGGCATTCCTCTCTTCCCCTCCCAGGCACAGGCACTTAGCATCAGAGCTTTTATAATTTAGTGAAATTTAAAATACACATTCCTCTCTTCACTGGGACTCCTAAAGAGCTCCAGTCATTTTCAGAAATATTCACAGAACCAACATTTGACCAAAAGCTTGGTGTCCTCCCTTTCTCACTGCAGTATCATTCAGATAATGTTTTTAAAAACAAAGTTTAAAGTACAGAGTTCTGAACAGTCCATAAAAACTGCTATAAAAGTTAATTGTGTGATTCCACAAACCTTAGGAAGCAAGCAGTTTTGATTCGTTTGCCTACTATAAAGCCCAGCCAGTAACACAAGTTATAAACAGAGCAACATCTATATTGGTTTACGGCTTCCTGGGGCTATTGGTATAATAATCCATTAGGAGGATTATAACACCATCGATGAAAATAAAATTAGGGGAATGGTGCCTTGACATCCACGTGTCCTTGGTAGCTTCTCTTTCTCAGGAATTAAAAGTTTACAGCCAACAAACCCAACTAACAGGCAGTAGCTAAGCTCTTGGCCATGTCAGAAAGAGCAGGTTTAAAAGCCTTTTCTAGACTCAGCCAGAAGCTGGGTTTTTGGATGCCACTCACCTTGATGAGCGTGATCATGTTGCTCAAGGCTTTGTCCACCTCCTTCAAAGCATTCTTACGCTGCTGGGATGAAGGACCATAGTGGTGGCCTTCCACGTCGATACGCTCATAGTACACCGCGGCCATCTCTGCACTGCCATTGCTGGAGGTGGGAGGGAGGAGAAGGAGTGAGAGGCTGACACACATGGATTGCTCCTGGCTGCCAACCTTGTTGTCCTCACCACACACAGAGCTACAAAACCTCCTTTTCTGCTTCCAGCCTGTGCTTTCCTACCTGCTGCTGCACAGCTAGGCTCATTATTCCTCATAGCAGGAGACCCCATAGCAGCCTTCCAGTATATGAAGGGGGTCTACAGGGATGCAGCAGAGGGATTCTTCATCAGGGAGTGTAGTGATAGGACAAGGGGTAACGGGTTCAAGCTTCAACAGGGCAGATTCAGGTAAGCTATAAGAAAGCTCTTTACTGTGAGGCTGGTGAGGCACTGGCCCAGGTTGCCCAAAGAAGCTGTGGCTGCCCCATCCCTGGAAGTGTTCAAGGCCAGGTTGCATGGGCCTTTGAGCAACCTGGTCTAGTGGAAGGTGTCCCTGCCTGTGGCAGGGGGTTGGAGCTGGATGAGCTTTGAGGTCCCTTCCAACCCAAACCATGCTATGATTCTATTCATGCCCAGAGTCTCCTGAATTTGCCTGAGATCCCATCAGACCTTCCAGGTACAGACTGACATGTACAGCTACAGGCTGGCCTGGCAACCCTCTACTACCTCTTTGAATAAGAAGAGCAGTTTGTCCTGTAAGGACAAAGAAGGATCCAGAAGAAATACTGATTTCTGTGCTGAATGCCCTTATTAAAAGGATTGTGGGAATTACCAGTCAAATGTGCTTTAATTAAAGTTTGGCACTTCTGGCTTTCTCCTGTGTGAGGTCTTCCAACCCACCAAGGTCAACTCAGGACGAGCTTTTCCATGACCTTGCCAAGTGGTATGAACTGGAGAGAGATTTTCAGTGGCGTTTTTATTATTAAGGGAAACTTAATTATTATTAAGGGAAACTCAGGTAATCTCAGAGCTGCACAAATTTAGCTGATCACACGTTTCTGCACTGAATGCATTCAGCCTAATTAGTGTGGATGGTGCATACATCAGGGCTTAATTACATTTTCATGTCCACTTTATGGTTCACTGTAAACATCCCTGAGAGCAGCTGTGTGGATAAAATCACAAATCTACACTCATGAAGCTCAAACACGGTCTTCTCCTATTGTTATTAAGATATGACAGGGTGTGCCATCCACAATACTTGCCCTTATCCAGATCAAGACCCCTACAAAAAGACTTTGTGTGATGTTCTGACAGGTCCAGATTCTCTGATTAATGTGGTATAATGAGTGAGACAGAAGAGAAAATATCAGAGGTGAGGGACTTGATGCATGAATTAGGGTCTGTCATTTGCATTTGTAAGTTTGCTGAAGGCCTCAGAGGAGCAGCCATGTAGGAAGCTGAAGGTCTCCGCTGTGGTGGGTATTTCTCCACTGCTGGCTCTGCAGAACAGTGTTCTATCTCACTCTTCATGGTTTTAAAATCATTCAAATGAAGCAGTACTTCCCTGCCCCCAGTTTCATGTAAGCATTATTTTCCATCTGTATTAGGCATAAATTGACTGCTAAGATTTAACCCTGTAATTCCTACATTGCATACACACTCATTGAACCTATTGAAATAGTTTTCTTCCGCTGCAGTGTCTGTATTAATTAGCTGCTTAGACTGCTTTGTGCATTCTCACCTGTAACTAAATGACCATTTCAGTCAAGACAGAAGCTAAGAAAGAGATTTACTGCATAAAACAAATGGTCTTATTTAGGCTGCAGTGAGATTTCGGAGTGAGGGCTCGGTACTGAGGGCTCGGTACTGTAAGGTTGAATGTTCAACTTTGCACATGACTTCAGTGGGAGAAGCTGTAGTTATGTGGCATGCTTAGGAGTTTGCAGGATCCAGAGCTTGTAAGGTTGGGTTTGACTTTGTTTCCATGTTTTACCTGTTTTCCTAAGAAAACTAGGTATCTCTGATCATGGCTTGCATGGGAGAAGTAATCTGTCTTTCTAACTGTGTGTTAGTCCTGTCTTCTCCAATCATCAGTACTTTTAGCAGAAATGGCTGAGGAAAGCTTGCTGAAGAAAGCTGGACAGCATCAATGGCAATACTAAAAAGGGTGTTATATTTTATCAACATGCTTTGCAAGTACCACACAAACTTCATAACACCTGTCCAGAAAGATAGGTAGACTACAACAGCCCTTAAATTACAGTTATTAAGAGATAAGGGGGGCTTTAGTTTTAATTGCTAGAATGGGTGCTTGACTTAGTTTTGTGTATTTTTTGTCTGCATAATGGTCTCAAAGCATCTGTTTGAAGAGACTGGAGAATATTCCTGAAGGATGGTTCCCTTTGGTTGCAAGAGGAGCTCAGTGGCCTGATGAGTTGGATACTCCTGCTCTTGCAGAGGGCATTGATAAAACTCCCTCTGACCTTGGTGAAGTTGAGATGGGCCAGGACTTTCCTGTAACCAAACTCAGGTTAACCCCTTAGGCCATCAAGGTGCAAATAGTCTCTCTACCCTGAAGTCCCTGTAAGGTTTGCATGGTAGGAGCATAAATGCAGTTCATTAACTACTAATACCTGCTATGAGCAAGGCACTGCTCCAGGCGACAGACTGCCCTTGCCGCAAGCTGTTTTCCCACATAGAGCTAGTGCCAGCCTCAGCCTAATGGGCTTTTTCAATTAGCTGGGGTGTGGAAAGGAAACACGCTGCATTTGCCAGCCTTTGAACAGCTTTAAGTGTCAGAAGCTCTTGCAAAAGATGTAAATGACAGTAAAATGCAGCTCAAGGCTGTTCTACCTGGAGATGCTAACTCCTGCTAAATGAATATGACTACAGTAAAGGCATTTCAGAAGCTTTTCTTCTTATGGGCTGGCACAGCAGCATTGACAATAGTCTGCTAAATTTTAAAGAACTAAGCAAAGAGGATGAATGAGAGAAAGGAAAGGGAAAACCTACCTGATCTTTAATGGGTTCATTCTCTCCCCTCCTTTCTTATTGTATATCGCTGAAGTATTTACACCTTCAAATGATTATTGAAGAAATTCAAAACGGATGATGTGTAAATGTGTAAATGGATATCAGAGACCTGACCTCCCGCAGGTCCAGGACAATCTGTAGGACTTGGGCTGCTCAGCAGGCTGTAGCTGGTGTCTAAGGCAGATATCGTGGTGGCAGAGATTTGCTCTTCTCTTGAATCACCAGTTTTGACCTCTTCTGAGCTGCCCCACTGGCACTGTTGTGTCCCTGCCCTTTTCTTCTTTTGCATCGAAGGAAGCAGCAAGCAGCCTTGTGACTCGGGGTGAATGAGCTATTGAAACTCTTTCAATGGGCTCCAGCTACCCAAAAGAGCAGCTTGGAGGGCTGGAGCTCCCAACAGTTTGTGCCTTGCTTTTAATCGTGTTCACAATTACAGAGCTGCACACTGTCCTGAGCAGCCTTGTGCTTCATAGAAACCAGGCAGCAAACTTCAAGTATATCTTGACCCATCCCCAAATAATACCTGACCCAAAAGCTTTCTATGGTAATTCAGGGTTTCCACCAGCAGACAGAGCTGGTGTCTGTATTCAGTTTTGCATTTCCTTTTTTATTCAGTGAATTAAAAGTGTCGCAGAAGCTCCAGAAAGCCTCCTATGGCGCAGATGACCTCCATGTCACATGCAGATAAATTCCTTAAAATCTAAGCTAAATCATTCCAGGATTAAATGTTTCATGTTCTGAGACAGCTTCTCTCTAAGCCCCAGCCTGTGAATGACACTGTGATTTGTGAGCATCTGTGCAGCAGGACCCTGTGTGCAACTGGGAGCAACATCTCCAGCAGCGGTCTCATAATTTTGGAGCCTTTATTTCATGGACAATCAGCACTCAGTATCTGAACAGAGAACTTTTCAGATTCAAATCAGTATGGCTGTACACAAGTAGTAAAGTAGAAATGTACCCTGGGATTGGATAAATTATGAAACCAACAAGTTTTTAAAGAGGACACTTAGTTATAGCTAAGGTAAGGCACAGGCTCCACACAATATCCCCTGATTTTGCAACCTCTGTGTAATTGTCACTTGTTAATGTTTAGACGAGAGACGGTGGAACTGGAAAGCTGGGTGTGGAGCATGTTTTTCCTAGGAGTTGTCTGTACCATCATTCCCATCAGTTGGGCTAGATGAACACTGTAGGTCCCTTCCAACTGAACTGTTCTATTCCATTTCATACCATCCTATCCTAGCTAGCCTCGCCTAGCCTAGCCTATGTTCATATTTGCACAACAGGAATGCCCACTACAAAGTCATTGTGACTGAGATGTTCTAAAACGTGGAAGGAGCTTAAGTGTTGAACTAGCAAACAAGTGACCAGAGCTGAACTTTGGAATTGCCAATTCCCAGAATCTCTCTCTAAATCCAAGCATTTCAAAGTCTGCTCTTACGGGTCAGTGAACAGATACTCACAGACCCATCTTGAAGTGGTTAGAAACAGCAAATTAAAAATAGTAAGTTGGGATGTCTCCTCTGTGTTGTAACCTACACATGGAAACGAGCACATCTTACCTTCCGATCTTAATGTAAGGGCCTATTTCTCTTATGGCGATGTTTCTATGACAGTGCTACAAAGCAGTCTCAGCTCCCATCTTCCTATTGAGATCTAATCCTGAACATCTCCCTAGAGCAAGGCTGATAGCAAACCCAAACCCTCATCCTTGCGGGAGGAAACCCCACCCCACAGAACCCTAATGACGTACCGCAAAGACTCAACAGCATCGCTGATGGCATCTGCAAAGTTTTTGTCTGTGGGGACGCTGAAGTACTCGCGGCAATAGCTCGGTCTGACTCCCAGGATTTCCACCTCGCAACCTGCAGTGAGAAATGTGGTAAGCTCTGCTGTTCCACCTTGATCACAGACCCCACACCGTGGGGCCTGGGTTCAGCTCTGTAAATACCCTGTGACATTACTTAACTTACACCTTCCCTGCAGGAAACCTTGTGGTTGGAAAGGGAAAATGGGGCGAGAGGCTGGTTTGATGAGTGCTTGCAGCAAACCGTACATTGGATCCTTGTATTTCCCTCTCTAAAAGGAAGGTCTCTGTGTGATCTTCCCACAAGAAAACTCTTGGTTCCCTCGGGGCAGACAGTTTCCACCTAAATCGCTAGCTTGTTTTCCTTTTAACTACTGTGGTCACGTAGCCTCATTTCCAGGCTTCCAACGTAATAGATTTAGATATTGTTCCCTGAAAGTTCAGCAAATACTTTCCAGTTAGACACACTGTATCTTACGTTGTAATATCCTCTATAAACTGTATTTTATTATGTGATACTGGCACTCCACTATTAAATCTGTTTCCCAGGAGGTCTTATTAAAACAGCATAAACCAATTAAGTCTCTTGGTAACTTGCAGCCTTCCTTGCAAAATGTAGTCTGTTTTGTGGCCCAGAAATTTATAGCAACAAATCCTACAGGAGAACATGGCCCTGAACACACAGAAACATGTTTTTGTGGGATTTTTTGCCCTTTTGCTCTCCCGTTACTATGTTGCTGAATAACATTAATATTTAAAAGAAATGTGCTTTCAGAAACACCAGATTCATGCAAATTATCTTTTGAGACCCCCAGAGTCCTCCCATCACAGTTAAGGCATTTTCTGGTGTATTCCTGGGGCACAAGCTAAAGAAAAATAAATAGATCTTTTGCAAACTTGTCTCAGTATACACCCATGCAGTCAGATCAAAAAGGCAGCTCTAAGCCATAGCCTGAATCTGCCTACATTTGGGTCCCTTTGCTTCTCCTTTGGGATGAAAGGAATAGACATTAAGGACATAAGGTCATAAATTGACTTGTTGCTTGGGGAGGGAACAAGGCTGCACATGAGGTGTAAGTACAGAGAAGGCACTAGAGCAAGCAGAGTTACCTTCAGAGCTGATTTACAGTGGTTTGCTTGCTCAGACACTTACTTGCACCTCGGCCTGCATGACTTCACATTACAGAGGTGCAGCACTGGGACACAGGGAAAAGCACACTACTTGCAGGCTAAGCTGGCTAAGAGATTTCCTTCTGATTGTGACTTCCCAGGAGCACCATGATAGGTACCTAAATATTTAAGCTTAGGAAACCTTAAAAGATCTTCACTTATTTGCAGAAAGCCAGGTAAGTCAGACAGAGGTACCGTTTCCAAGAGGTAAAGAACCCAAGCACAAATGACAGATTCAGTCTCTTCACCCAGCGAGCCATGGCAACTGTACCCAGGGCTCCACATTGTTTGTATGTTTCAAGGGACCGCATCTGTTATGATTTGTAAGAATGAATTATTTGCAACGATAACGAGAAAATGTAGTAAACTTTCTTGTAAAAACATATTTACATCTCTTTGAACTACATCTTTGAATCTAATATTTGTTTTTATAACAATTGTGGGAGTGTGTGATGGTGCTCACTTTTTGTTCTTCCCCTGTTGCCCCAAATATAACTTAATCCTTCCCTTTCTGTATGGAGGTACGTTAGTGTTTATCTCTCAACCACAAAAGCCTGCAGACTGCTAGACAAGAACTGACTCTCCACACCATCCCACAGTAAATCTTCTATACATCCATGTACAGCACCTTCAGGAAGTTACGCTGTCCAACAGAAACAGGTCCCAGCTTCTACCTATCCAAGTCATCACTAAAATGTATTCTATGAACCATCTGAAGTCATCTCCAGGAGAAGGAGCCTTTGCCCCCGGCCCTGAGTGTGTGTAGCTTCAGTCTTCTGCATGATGTCCTGGGTGCTACCTGCAGGAGCACATGGGCTTTCAGCTACCTCGGATGTGAGATGTGATGCAGTAGTCCTCTATGGGCTTTGTTATTATTTAGGACTGAACTGGAACTTCTGAGCCAATTTCTCCTCCAACACTTGAGTCTGGGAAAAGATGATTAGCTCTGAAGGCAGCAAGAACTTAAGGACACTTTTGGAAATGCATTGGAGGCATCTAGTGTTTTAGTTTGTGTGGATGCTTGCTCATAGCCAGTGACTAATACGATGATTTTGCCTCTTTTTTTCTCTTAAGATACTTACATCATATTACAGTTTTCTCAGATAACGTTCCTCAGAATTACTCATAAGATAATTTTAGCTAGAAGCGTTAACCTCTTGGGGATCTGGGATATTTTAGTTGCTGAGATATCTTTGCTATTTCTAGATTGTAAAGGGATGAGCATGACATAGAAGTCCACAGAGACAGCAACAATTAGAAATCATTTTGGCTACTAAAGATTGATCTTTGAGTGTGTAGTTCATTGGCAGTAACATTGAAAATTCAGGCTTCTTAGATACCAAGAACTCTGTGATGAATGGAACTTGGAACTGGATTTTTGATGTTAAGGTTTGTTACAGTTCCATAATACTGGCCATGAAGAGCCTTTAGTATTTAAATTCCTTTTTGGTAGAGGCCAGGACAGGTGGTCAATTTTCTCATTTAAATATTATGAGAGAGGAAATGTAAAAATACTTGGAGCCAGACAAAGGGATTGTTAAGTTTTTCTTGATTAAACTACAAATAGATGAGCTATATTTAATAAGATGCTACATTAGATAGCTTTCTGCACAGTTTTGTATGACGCTAGACCTTTATTTTAAAACCTGAACTACTGGAGCAAGAATAAGGAGTTCTTTCACAGTGATATATAGGCTCCTCTTTATCTATCTGACATGGAGACCTGAACCTCTGCCAACTTTAAATTGCATTTCTAAACATTGATTTAACAGTCGGACACTTCATGTCATAACAGAAGGGTTTGAAAACTGTCCAGGCTAGCTCCATGGTCTGGTAAATGTTGTGTTTAAATGACAGAAGTTGCATTTAGAGACTTTTTCCCCACCCCCTTTCTTTCATTTCAGTGTTTAGGAAAGATGTCACTGCACTTCAGCTGAAGCAGTTGCATAGGCTGCTGGAGAATGAGGGAACTGGAGGGTCTTGGGTGTCATCACCCACCAGGGTGAGCATGAAGAGCACTGTAAAGCTTTGACTTTGGTGGTACTGCTGGGAAGCTCTTGCACTCCCCTGGGGCTTCTCCATCCACTATAGCGGCAGTGCTTCAGACAGGCAACTTGGGCATTTCACCGCATGTACGGTGTTGGTTGTGTTTTACTTAGCCATCAAGCAGACAGAGGATACATGACTTTTTCCCCAGGAATGCTTTGAAGAGCAGAAAGTGCATAATAAACACCATGAAGAAAAGAGAAAAATATCCCTACAAGTGCTTATATTTTGGCAGAAGCAGTGGCTGGGACCCCTAGCATGGTAATATTTTGGCTCCTCTGCTTCTAGAGGCAGGAGAGCCCAGATGAATTCTGCCCATGTTGTCTTTGTTCTGTTTATGTTGGGCTCACAGAAAAAGCTGTGATGGATGGGTGTTTGTATCTGACAGCTCTCCTCCTCTGTGTCCCTGTTTGCTAGGGTCTGGATTTTCTTCCCTTAAGCACTATGTGTGAGCAAGGAACATAGGGAAGAACATGAAGTAGCAGATTTTGGCTTCAGACTTTACAAAGCTTGGAGCTTGGTTCTGAGAAGGAAATGGTGGTAGTGTAAGTTAACCTCGGGAATCAGCTGTCTGGCATTCACAATGCATTTCTGCTACATTTGATTGGTCTCATTTGTCTTTACCACTGATTAAAGAGAAAATAACATCTTCCAGAATAAAGTGTAATGAATTTGGCTGTACATTGCGGTTCTTATTAAGAGTTTCCCAGACTTTTCCTGATCAGATCTTTGTCATGACTAAGCAGCAGTATATCCTCACACTGGAAAAGTTAATCACTAATAGCAGATGATAAGCACTGTAAATGTCTATGGGACCCCTACCCACCTTGGTTATTAAGCTCTTACTTTTTTCCTTGATTTTGTTTGGCAGTGCTGCCCATTCAAATGCCTAGTTCAGAATTAAAGCTTTAAAATAATAGACATAGATGTTTTAGAAAGGATAACATTCTTTCCATGGAACTAGAAAATAGCTCAAAACAGTCATTTAGGGAAAATGTAATAAATACATTTATAAATAAATGTATTTATTTATATAAATAAATATATTTATTTATATTTATTTATTTCTATAAATAAATAAATACACACCACACACATTTGGGGTGACTTCTGTTTACTCCAGTTAAACCTGGAGTCCTACTGCAGTTCAGCTGCCCTGTGCTTAATTCAGCTGTTCTGCATTTCACCCTGGTTCGTGCCCTGTGCCTCACTGTGTTATGGCCAATGTGCCCTTTGAGACCATGAACACCTTTAAAATAAGCACATGCCTAAGTATTTGCTGAACTGAGACACTGAGGACTTTGCCAAAGGTCATCTGTCACAGATAAATAATTGACAGATGTACACATCACAGTTCACAGTTAAAATACCTGATCCACGCAAAAAAATCCCCCTCTGTGTCACAAGAAAGTCAATGCATGTACTGGCAATATTAGCGCTGGGAAAAGGAAGGTTCTATTGTCCCTTGCAATTTTCTACTGGAAATAGCAGACAGATAAGTGTAAAGGTTATACATATATATGCAGGGATACACACATGTAGATCTCACATGCCTTCTCCCTGGGAGACACTGCTCAAAGGGCAACATGAAGGAGCTAGGTAAAGTCCAAAGGAATTTAATGGAAAGCAATACTGTTCTTTTGGATTTCAGTAGCTCTTTGTAGACTGTTACATCTATTCAGTACATAATTATATCTATTCAGTGCAGTTACACTAGTAGTTAAAGATGAATAGTCTATAGAAACAGGTATTTTTGTGAATCTTTAGAAGAATTTCTACATTCTTATATAGTTTCTATATCCTGCTATTAGCACCGCTGTTAGGTCACTTGGGTGATCTCCAGTAAGAGCCAGCTTTTTTTTAAGGGCTGCCTTCCTCTACAGCATTGAACAGGATCACTTGTCAGGGCTCCTATGGTCCATTCTGACTGGGTTACTGCCTGCTGCTCATACACCACAAAGAGGGCCACAAAGATGGCCCTTCGTGCCCTGCAGCAGGAAGGGGGCAGGAAGGCTTTTTCCCCCCATGGTGAACTAGCAAGTGTACCAGGGTTTTTTTGCCTTCCTCTGCAGCACTGAGCACAGCCCCTTGCCAGGGCTCCTTTGGGCTACTGTGGCCAGGAGTCTGCTGCTCCTGCTCCTGCTCCATGCAGGTGGCCCTTGTGACAGGCATCAAGGGGGAGGCAGCTTTCTAGACTTCAATGGTGACCCCAGGGTGGCCCCCAGGGGGTGCTGCTTGTCCTCTGTAGCATAGAGCACTGCCCCCTGTCAGGGCTCCCTGAGCCCTTAGGGCTCGGTTCTTGCCTGCTACTCCAGCACCTCCAAGGCACCACTCCTGCCCCAGTGCTTTCTGGCTCAATTGCCCAGCGGAAGCTTGGAGTCGGAGCGAGCTCTGCTCTTCCCTTGGCTCCATTTCCCAGAGGGTTCTTGGCTGTGCACAGCAGTCTGTGCTTGAAAGGGCTCCAGCTTTGCTGTCCCATCAGCAGCTGCCACATTCCAGCTCTCCCTGTGTGCAACACAAGCACTGGGATGGCACAAGACCACTTTTCATGCATCACTGGCCAAGAAGCACAGCAGCAGAGCAAGTTTTGGAAGACAGAAGTGTGTTTGTCATTGATATGTGTCATACTTTGGGAAATAACCCGCAATACCACATACCTCTTCTTCTGCACAAGAGGAACGCAGAGTTGCTGGAGTGAGTCAGAGGAGGGCCATGACAATGATCAGAGGGCTGAAGCACCTCTCCTACAGAGATAGGCTGAGAGAGCTGAGCTTGTTCAGCCTGGAGAAGAGAAGGCTCTGGGGAGACCTTAGAGCAGCTTCCAGTGCCTAAAGAAGGCCTACAAGAAATCTGGAAAGGGACCTTGTACAAGAGCATGCAGTGATAGGACAAGGGAGGACGGCTTTAAAATGAAAGAGGGGAGATTTAGATTAGACATTAGGAAGAAGTTCTTTACTGTGAGGGTGGTGAGGCACTGGAACAGGTTGCCCAGAGAAGCTGTTGCTGCCCCATCCCTGGCAGTGCTCAAAGCCAGGTTGGACAGGGCTTTGCAGAACGTGGTCTAGTGGAAGGTGTCCCTGCCTGTGGCAGAGGGGTTGGAACTGGATGATCTTTAAGGTCCCTTCCAAACCAAACCATTCTGTGATTTTATCATTCTCTATCTAGTCTGCATCTTTAGTCTTTTAGGCTACCTTTGGGTACATGAGACAATAGTGTCACACTGAGATCTTTCTTGCTCTTCAGTACTGTAGAAACACTCTGGATGACTTTTCAGTCTTTTTCATCTTAATACGCTCTTTCTTCCCTTTCCTAAGATCTGTGGCCTTTTTTGTGGGATACCATTAGCTACATTGCATGGAAAGACCATGATCAGGCACACGTGCGCTGGGATGCGAAGATGAGTTGGCCGGGAGCCCATGGCGTGAGTCAGCTACCCCTGCCCTACGCACTGGCTGTGTTCAGTGCAGCTCTTCCAACATGTGGTCCTATAGCCTGCAGCTGCACATATGAGGATATTTGCATACTGCTTAGCTAGCAGGGTTAAAAGGTCAAAAAGTTGAGAAGCTGGGTACCTTGCAAAGGGTTTGGTCTGGCTGCACAGCTGTCACATTTATTTCCATGTGGTATTTCCCTAAAGGTATAGTCCCATTTGTTAAAAAAGACTGGTTATTATACATCCCTAGTGATTTCAGTGGTCCAATATCCAACAAGTGAGGAATGGAAAGGCCAAGTCTCTCTAAATGAATAGATCAGACTCACAGCAACTGGGACCTCACCTGAGTAATGATGAAGGAGGGTACGTTCTACATGATGAATGGTGGAGGAGGGGATGCTCTGCAAGCCAGCCTCCTGAAGATAATCATAGAACCATAGAATCATCTACGTTGGAAAAGACCTTCAAGATCACCAAGTCCAATGATTCGTCAGCACTGCCAAGGCCACCACTAACCCATGTCACTGAGGGCCTCATCTACATGGTTTTTGAACACTTCCAGGGACGGTGACTCCACCGCTGCCCTGGGCAGCCTGTTCCAATGCCTGAGCACCCTCTCAGTGAAGAAATGTTTCCTAATATCCCATCTAAACCTACCCAGGAGCATCTTGAGGCCGTTTCCTCTTGTCTTATTGCTTGTTACGTGGGAGAAAAGACCAACAGGCACCTCACTGCAACCTCCTTTCAGGTAGTTGTAGAGAGTGATAAGGTCCCCCCTGAGCCTTCTCATCTCCAGACTGAACAACCCCTTGTTCCCTCAGCTGTTCCTTGTAAGACTTGTTCTCCAGACCCTTCACGAGTTTTGTTCCCCTTCTCTGGACTCGCTCCAGCAGCTCAGGATCTCTCTTTCTCCAGTGACACTTCAGTTTTTTCCTTTCTAAGCACATGCAAATTGTCATGGCCTAAGAAAAGATAATTAATTTCTATGAGTGGTTAGTAAACCACTTGTAATTCTTGTCTGTATATCAGAACTGCATTAAAGAGCCATCCTACAGCGTGTGGAGTGCTTAGATGTAAACATGCACAGTTAAGATGGTAGCAATTTTTGACATACTAACCTGGCCAGTAGTACATGTAAACGTTCTTTTTTTCTTTCATCATTGTGACCCACAAAGGCTCCGACCCATTCCACCAGAGAGGCAGCAGGCTTTCTTTATTCACACCAATGTCAAAAGATACATTTGCCTTTTGGTCCCACATGTAGTTTCCAATCATCTGATGGACCTCGCAGTGGCGACCTTTGGGGGTGGAGAAAAAGACAGCACAATCAGGTTGTTGTTCTCCAGCAGAAGGATGTCACCAGCACCACCACTGCTACCACTGCATCATCAGCAAATCAGCTGAAAAGCTGGTTTTCTACAAACAAACAAAACCTAGGCTAAAACATTTTATATACAACTTTTATTTTGTTATTGTTGTATTTGTTGTTTTTGTTTGTTTTAAACAAACACACTTTGATCTTGCTTGTGGGGACAGCAAACATTTCACTAGACATTTTCAGCCCTCTTACTGCATCATGGAGGGCCTTGGTCAACTTTATATTACAAGAAACTAGTACATAACAGCAGAGAGATGCCTTCCACTTCTTGTCATTGTCAGAAGAAAAGATTTTGTATTTTAAGAGCTAAGCTTCAGGTGAATTAACAAAAACAGGAAAAGAAATGATGAAGATTGAGTTGTATGGGGAGTTCACGATTTCCATATCTTAAAAAGCAACCACTGATGCATGTGTGAGACACTGTCATCATTAGCTGGTGAGTCATGATACTGCAAGGATCCAGATAACAGGCTTTGATTATTGTGAGACTCAGCACGGTGATCAGACCTGAAATAACCTTGGTATGCTTGTTTTAAGAAGGCATCATTTTGAGCAGAGGACTCTGTGTACTTTGGGTACATGTGACCTTGAAATGGATTTTGAACTATCCTTCACCACTATGAGGTATTTCAACATCGCAAAACATTTCCTCCTCCCCAGCGGACAAAAGCAGCCTCAAATTGTGGCAGTCACTACTTACCATATTAAACCAAACAAGCTTAATATAGGAGAAATGGTGAATTGAATGGGCAGTAATCTGTCCTCTTTAGCCTGCCAAGTGCTTTCTTCACTGTAAGTCTCAAAAGAGCTAGTTTCAAAAGAAAGCCTTTACAGTGCATCAAAAATGCAGCCTTCCTACTGAAAGGGCAATCCCATCTCTTCAGCATCTCGAAATCCATGTATTCCTGAGCACCTATCGACCTGCTAAACTACAGGCAGGCAACTGGTGCCAGCCTGGGAAACCTGCAGGTCAGTGCTGAAGCTACTAGGTCATGTCTTTGTATGATGTACATTGTACTTTTCATATAGAACAACAAGCTCTAGTTGCTACCAGTGTGAGCTCTGTATGGGATCTAAGGTCTGCTGTCAGTTTGCCCACCTCTTTAAGGAACAGAACAGAGATTGCAGTGTTGTTGGGATGTTTAATGAACTGTGTGCACTATTACAGAGGATAGTATTCTTCTAATCTTCACATCAGACAAGTTCATTCCTCTATGGACTTCAACTCTCTGGTTTTTATAGTAAAGAAGATGTCTCCCTTAGAGAAGACGATAAGGCATCAGTTTTCATTGGTTCACAGGGCCAGAAGGGAATTTCAGATGAGCAGACAGACCAAAAGACATGACCATTTAATGCTGCCTGGAGCCATTCACATCTGCTTGCCTGAAGCCTGTGGCCCGGAAAGACCCTGGACCTCCTTGGAAGACACTGACAACCAACTCGTCAACCTCATCCTTCAGCTGCTCATCCCAATATTTATCATCAGTAACACTGTACAAAAAGTATGCCTGGTCTCTAATTTTGTTTTTGACCTTTGTTAATCTTCAACCATGGCTATTCTATACCTTGCTTACTAGGTTAAAAACCCCTGCAATAACTGGCATTTCTGCAATAACTGGCATTTCTGCCCCCCAGAGACACTCAGGCACTCAGAAACAGAATTAAGGTCACCTAGCAAATTTCTTTTGGGTCACCTGTACAACTCCAGTTCTTTACATCCCCTGTTGTAACTTATTTTCTCCAGCCTGAGAAAATGACCTTTGGTGATCTTCTTTTTAATGATTATGAAAATAGCAACATGGTGTTAGTCACTGTAACATGTTGAATTTATTATTGCTTCCATTACTGCAGCTTTCCTCTGTAATCAAACATCAAGAGTCTCAAAAGCAGAAACAGGGCAAAAAGCAATTTCAGCATACAGATGTCATCATTTAAACTCTCTGCAATTGTCGTAAAAAGTACCCCTTCCTCAAGCAACTGAGGAAAACAAAGAGGGTATAGTTCCTAGGAATATGATAACTGCTGTATCCTTCTGGAAGAGAGCCAGCAAAAGCATTTGCAAGTCTGCATGCTACAGCTTACTTGGACACTACACTTCTTACAATATTGGCTTTGTCCAGAGCACAATCCCATCTCTCCATGCACTTTTGTCAGCGTTCAAATCAATCTATGTAAGCCCAAGATGAAATAAGAAAAAAACCCAAACCAGCAGAAAACCCAAAAAACCCCATGCAGCCACTTGGTCACCCACAATAGCGGCACAGTAACACTGAGTGCTATGAACCCTACGTTGACCATATGTGAGATTTGGAAACCAGAGTGAGTGCTCCTGTAGCATTTGCTACAGGAATGACCTCTTCTTTCTTTGGTGGTCTTTCACTGACTGCAGGGTCAAAGTGTAGGATCACTAGTAGGCATGATATATCATATAGGGACCACCCATGCCTAAACCTACACAAGAAAATACTCTTCTGAGACACTCAATGATCTTTCCTTAAAAAGTGAGGATGTGTATGACAGACGCTCAGTGCTACACCTGGTGCATCAGGCAACAAAACAGAGGTAAACCATCTCTGCACTGAGCAAATCAGATTTACCAGAGAACCCACAGTGTGTATATTAGCCAACACAGTACAGGTACCCATGTGGTATCCATCTGATGACAAACATACGGGCTGTGGAAGGGTTAAGTTCCTCTACACAAACCGCTGCATGCACTAAGGTAGGTTTTAACAGCCGAAGTGAGACATGCAGTTCCATTTTTCCCCTTTTTCCCCTCCCTACAGCATCTTCCTCTGCTATTCCCTTGAAGCATCACCTAAACGCTGACCCAGACTGGCTCATTTATCTGCTCCTCACCCCACTTCTAAACCCCCTCGAGACCTGCTGGATGATTTGCCCTGGGAAATGCTCTGATCCTGCTGCCTGCCATGAGGAGAAAGACAGTAGGATTTTATAGGATTTTAAAGTCACCAGCACTGTATTCCCACTCCAGAGCAGGTATGGTGGTGCTGCCATCCCCAAGGACTGAGCCCAGCCTGCTGTGAGCACAGCATCTTGAAGGGCCCAGCTCTGCCTGCTTTGGTATATGCCCTGCTCTGCTCTTACCCTGCTGGGTCTTATCTGCCCTGCTTTGAAAAGAAAGACCACAGGAAAAAAAAACCCAAACAAAACCCCTGTGCTCATCCTTACATGGCCTGGAGAAGACTAGGGCTCGTGAGAATTCAGTGGGGAGTGCTGGTCTGGGCCAAGTGGCCCTGCCACCTGCAGCCCTCCAAGCAAAACAGTACTTGCAAGTTGAGCATGGACATTTATGTTCCCAGAAGAGCTTGATGGCAAAGTCTTTACAATTCTTTTATGACCTCCAAAACCACACAGATCCAAAGCAGAAACACCTTAGCCTATGTATGTCAGGCAAGCCACTGCCATTCAAGTAGGATCACATCAAAAGGCACAGAAAAATCTCTACTATACACAGCATTACTTTATTTTTTTCCTGAGGGAGATCCATTTAACAAGAGCATGAAACTAATTCAGTGCTTTCATAATGGGGCCGGGACTGGGGTGCACAAAAATTGTTTGCCAAGCATACAGCTTAGGCTTTGCAGATGCTTGCTTGTTCAGGAAAGCAGGTCTTATGTCCCTGGAGAGCAGGTGCTCTGGGCTGATTGTGGGTCTGCTGAACCAAGTGGCACTGGTGGGCAGAGAGACCACGCTGGGACCCCAGACTGCTCAAGGCTGGGTACAGCTCGAGGGCAGCGCAGCTCCAAGCCCTACAGAAGGTCTGAACAAAACGATGGGCACAGCTGCTCTCTGCACCATTAGGGAGGGTGAGAGCCTCTGGCAGTGTTCTGTTCATCAGCTGTGACTTCAGCTCTGGGCAAAGAAATACCTTGGTATGTGAATATCCACTTACTGCCCCTAACAGCTGGTAGCAGGTATGCTAGTTGTGAGCTGAGAGGCTGTAGCTAGTAAGAAGGAAAAAACACTGTGCTTCCATTTGTAGCAGATGAACTTGTGTTAGAGAAAACTTTCTGTGCTCCACTTTGAAAGTGTTTCCATTTTTTTCAATGGTAGAAAGCAAACACAGATTTTTACAGCATTTTGTGTATGTGTGGAAGAGGAAAATCTTGGCACTTGGTATTGCAGCCTTTCTGCAGGCAGCAAGCAAACAAAGTGGGATGGAGAATGTGAAAATGAAACACCCTCCCAGTTCCCACTCTCTTCTTCAGCCTGTCCTTGATGGGACAATACCCCTTCCTTGCCAGTATTACCACAGACTTCTTCATGGTCTTTTGCTTCCTGCTCTTCATCTTCTTTTCATTTCAGAAATGAAAAGCTGCTGAATCCAAGAAGAAAAAGAGACTACTGATTTTAAAACTGTATGTCACAAACAGAATCTTCTAAAGCTTTGCTGCTGCTGGCATCTGTGGTGGTTAAAAGAGGAGCAAAAAGAAAATATCTTATTCTCTCATAACGCTCTCTGCCTCCTTCTGGCTTTTTTCTCAGCTTGGACAGTGAAGTTGAGGTAGTTTCAGTTCATGTGTACAGATAATGAATTTTCCTGTTGTACTCCTATGCCTCCATTTTTTCATACCTCAGACAAAATGCAGATATTATATATGTAATTAAAAACTTTCTTGACTGCTAAACAGAAACTATCAGCATCCTTTCCTGGACCAGGATGGAGTCTGGATACTGTTAACTTGGCAGCTGAAAAGAGGCATCCAATAGAGCCATCACCAGGCTGGGTGCCAAGTGGACAGAGAGTGGAGATGCTGTGCTGTGAGACAGGAGACCCCTCGCAGCAAACAGTAAATGTACTAGTGCACACCAGCCAGAGCCCAGAGGACTCCAGGGATGGAAGTCCAAAGGACATTTGCTCCCAGAAAACATGGAATAAATGGGGTGCGGCGTACATAGAGATTTGCTGTGCTCAAGGGAAGGCAGAAGCTATTTATCAGACCACAACATCATATATCAAAGGCCCTCAGCAGTCAAGTGTGGTAACAGAGTGAGGAGTGCAGGAAGGATGGTAGAAACACAGAATATGGGCAAAACCTTCAGTCTGACAGAGTAGACCTTGACCGTCACCCATCCCTGGGACCTGTGCCATATTGCCCCTCTCCCTCCTGCTGTGCAGAGAAGGCAATGGTACACGCAGGGCTGAGCCCACACCTTGGTTGTAGGAGACAGAAACATTCTCGGTTCAAACTCCTCCTCCATCCCGCAAGCTTCATGGGACCTCACAGCCTCTCTCCCAAGTATTTAAGAACAGCTCTAGTCCAAAAACGGACACGGAGGCCCCTTGCTGGCTCCTCTCTGAGCAGCTCCCCACTCACCGCTGAAAGCAGGGACTCCCTCTGCTTCCCATGGAGGCCAAGAGAAATACAGCTGCCCAGGTGGCTGGCACGTCCTCATGGAGGACCTGCCAGAAAAGACTTCATCTGTTGTTCGGATCTTGGAAAATAAATCCTCCTGGGCTTCCAGCTCAGATGTGATGCCGTCCGCTCGTGTGTATGCTGGCTGGGGCTGGAAATGTGACAGGCCCCTGAGTACCCTGAGCTGGGGGGACTTCAGGAGAGCTGGGATGCAGGGGGTGCCGCAGCACTCCCCCAATGCCCATGGGTTGGCAGGCGAGGAAGACCCAAACCCCTCAGCCCGAGCAGCTTTTCTTGAGAGGTATGGTGTGAAGGGCTCTGGAGCAGTAACTGGTGCTTGCGGCAGTTATAGGGGAGACCTCAGACTTCCCATTGAGCTTGGTTTGAGAGCTCCTTGCAGAGCCAGGCCATGGCAGGAAAAGGGAAGAATTAAAAGCTCCCCACAGGACAACAGCCCGAGGTGGCTTGTGGTCTTAATTCCTTTCTACACAAAACAAACAGCGCATGGTGTGATTAAATGAGCCTTTTGGGATACGTGTATTTGGACTCCCGCTTCTCTCCCTTGCCAAGCTCATGTCAAGCCCCACAAAGTTCTCTCAAATACGTGTCAGCAGCAGCAGTTCCTTTTACCTAATTCACCATTTTATATCATGCCTTTCAGATCAACAACTGCAATATCATAACTGGGGCACAGAAAGCTAGGACAGCAGGTAGGATTCAGTCTAGCAGCTCAGAAAACAACCCAACCACCCAAGAACCAGTCCTTACACCCCTGTGGAAGCCGAAACTGTGAAACAAGACATGAATGAAGTTGTTAGAGAAAACTGCTTTTAAAGGAGTTGGATTTTAAGCCAGTACATCCCTGAGCTACCTTGCACGCCACCAGATCTCTGTAACAAAACAAATCCTCCAGTTGTACATCAGCAAGATCCCTTTGCTCCAGCAGTGACTTGACTCTTGCTTGGTGCTTCTAACAGCAGGTCATGATGCATGCCCTGGCTTGCAGGGAGACCGGAGCTTCTCCCTAAGCTCTGAATCACTGGTGACTTTAAACGAAGAAGCCAAACCATTAGCATTTGTCTTGTTTTTATGCTCTGGGTTTAGTTCTTATAATTGCTGTAGATGTAGATGAAAGCCCAAGGGCAGGCGTCGGGCTTTGGGCTGAGGCTTTTTGCATCAGTCAGGGAAGCTCTGACAAACATCTTCTCATTGGTTGACAGCGATGGCAAGTTTAGGTAGGAGGGTGAGCTATGGGGAGCTGTTCCATGGCCCTGCAGCACTACATGACCACAGGCAAGTCACCTACCTCCCTTCGCTTCCCCTCCAAGATGTATCCAGTTTGTTCACCTAGGTTGGGCCCTATCCTCCCACTGTGCCTGAGTGTCACCTAGCTTCCAGTCTCTGCAGAACAAGGTATGCTTCACATTAGCATACATTAGGGAGTTGTTTTTAGATACATTGCTCTTGGTCATCAGTTATGGTTGCATCTATTTGGTTATAGCTTTGAAAATCTTGGTAAACGTGCTATTTCTCATGAATATTAAATTCATCTCTCTTTAAACCATCAGTAAAGTAAAATGGAACGACTAGAAGGTCTGGAAGATAACTGGGCAGCTGTACTGCATGCTATTGCTTGCTAGTTGTCCCTTGCAGAGGAAAGCTATGTTCTGGCAGGGCTGATGGGTGCAGTTTGGCACCCTCTGTCCTAGTGTGTGCAGCCATGTCTGAGGAGCAGAGTCCTCTGTCCTAGCATGTGCAGCCATGCTCACTCCTATGTGGATGTGGGGTCACAATACTTTGTGAATGAGCAGAAAAAGAAGGGAGAGGAGTGTTTATCTGAGAAAGCAGTGGGATATAATGAACAAGACAGGGGTGGGAATGTGCACATGTGGCCAGATATTTGTTAAGCTTATTTAGCTGAAGAAAAGCCAATATACTGTGAAGCTGCATTCACAAATGCTAAAATACTGCAATTTGGAGGTTAATACTTGAGTTTCTTAACAGCTCTTTGAGCAGCAGTGTAGGACAAGACATGAAGAATAGCTTGTAGTCACCGATTTCTCACCAGAAACTGGCAGCATTTAAGTCCCACACATCCCCGTTGCAAATGGAAGTGAAAGCAGTTATAGTCATGCATGTGTGTGTCCCACAGAAGAGATGCATGACTGCTGAGATGTGATGTTAAGCTTTCCCACGCCCATACAGCAGCAATAGGGAGATGGTAAATGGCCAGTCCCTAAGCAGGTCACCGCGCCACGATGCTCATGTCACGCTGCCATGCTGTGTTCTCTCCAAAAGCTGTCCCAGCTTTGCAAATCAAACATGCTAATGCTATGTCTACTGTGTGCCCCACACTCCTAACCCCACCATCACCTAAAACATGACACCTCCTTTCTGTGGCAACTGCACCACAGCACTGGGGGTAAGAACAGCGCACCCATGGGATCTTCTATGCTGTCACGCCAGGACAGTGTCGCGGGGTTCACTAACACCCCAAGGGCTCAAGTGCAGCCTTGGATCTTCCTTTGGACAGGGTCATCACCTAACTTGATCCTCAATTGGCTCCTGACCTGTTTAACACTGCTGTGATTCATGTGTTAGGAAGGTGAATAGTTATTTGCAGTTAAGTTGTATTTGCATTGACATTCTCATCATGAAGGCCAGGAGACTTGCAAGAGGAGTTGAGTTTGATCTCATAGATTGTCTCAATGCCTCAAGCTGGGGTGTGGAAACTCTGATACTCTGAAAATGTGAGAAGTCCAGCAGTGATGTTTCATCATCTAAACCAAAGCTCCTTCTTTGTGAGTACAAAACAGGATGTTTTCAAGGCTCCTTGAAAGGCTGATTACAGACTGCATTGTACGCATACACACTTACTAGGAGTGATGGTTAAATGTGGTAATGAGTGAAAGCATTCACTTTCCCTCTTCTCTTTAACAACTTCGTCCAAAGGCTTTTTTACACCCATGAAGTGTTAAACCTGTCTGCCTAAGTACACGTGAAGAACATGGTCTGGGGTGAAATGACATCTCTGTTTTCAATCATGACATTTGCTCTGCATTCATGGGTTTGCACCAAGTCATGAAAAATCCCTGTGGTGATTTTGTACTTGATTCTGTTCAGAGATGAGCAAGAGAAAAGCATTTCTCTTGAGAGAGGGAGGCAGGAAGGGGTTAAGCAGTTTCAAAACAAGCTGGACACAAGTGATGTCAGATTTTTGTTTTACAATGGCATCTATTTGCTTTCCCAGCAAGCGGTATATGGACTGCTGCGCATTGTATTGTTCCAAGGACAGCAAAGATGCCACGTATCTTAGGAGAGGATGGATTTTCTCACTCCTCCACATTAGGTGGAAAGTCGTGCTTGTTAAATAATTCCAGATAAATTATTATCCAGATAAAAATCCAACTGGAAACTCCAGGAAAACTTTTCTGTTTGTTTTCATTTAACTATTGTTTCCAGGGTGCCTCTGATGAAAATGTCCCAGCTACACTCTGTGCACCTTCCTAGTGTCACTATAACCATGTCACTCCACTTAGACTAAAAGCAAGTCAGCACCATGAAAACCATGACTACCCTCTCCATTTTCTGAAAGCCTCTCCTGGGCATTCAAAAATACTGTAAGGGAGGAAAAGCAAAAATCTTCAATGTTTTCCTATTTGGCTATTTCAGATTATTACAGGTATGAGGGCTTAGGGCAAAGTTAAGACAGGGACCTGTGAAAGCAGAAAGTCTGTGTAGTTTAAGAAGAAATTTAACACTGACCTTGCCAAACCAGACCTGCTGACTGAATGTAAGTTCTTTTCTTGGCCACCCTCAGTTCACATACCTTTTTATTAACTGGAAAGGCTCTGAGCAGGCTCTGGGTTACTTTTCCATGCCTTCCTGCTTCTTTTTACATTCCATGTGCAGTAGCCCCCATCAGTGGTCCCACCAAGGGAGCCCTGGATGGCCGTGCTGCTGGTGATGACAGCTGATAGGGACACAGCAGCACCATGGGAGAGCAAAGGCAAACTCCAACAATCAGCTCCAAGTGACGTTTCCAAGTGCAGAGCAGGTTTCAGACAGGCACTACCGAGCTGTAATGCCACAGTGCTTTTAAACTCCAAGCTAAAAGCACAGCTTGTGATATTTTCACATTGTCTTTGGAGGAAGAAGTTACAGTGAGCTGGGAGCTCTGAGGAGCATCACAGCACAGAAATGCAAGTACTCACCCGTCATCAGCGTGTAGTAATTTGGGTAGGAGAGGCTGGGGAAGTCTGGCGTCATGTAATCCACCTTCACCCCCATGTTCACGATGTCCCGAAAGCCCGGCAGCCCCTCCAGCTCGCTGTCGTCGATGTAATCGAAGCGAAAGCCATCGAGCAGGAACAACAGGAGCTTGCGGGGGGCCGAGGGTGCAGCGGGGGGCGGCAGGAGGGAGGCGAGGGCAGCGGCCAGCAGGGCGGCGGGGAGGCGGCAGCTCACCATGTCCGACGGGACCGGGCAGCAGAGAGTGCTCCGCAACGGCTCCGGGGCCGGGCCTGGCACTGGTTGTTCTCCCTCCCGCTTGCCACAGCCCGTGTTAAAGCTACAGCGCTGAGTGGGAGGGCACAGGTTAATGACAAGCAGATGATTAACTTCGAGCGGAGGGAAGAGTTGGATGCTTCCCGGCTGCAGAGAAAACGCTTCACAGCGATGGGGAAACACGGCACAAAAATAAGTGGAGCCTCTCAGGGAGGGAGGGTAAAAGAGAGAGAACGGAGGGTAAAAGGGTGGGAGGGTGAGCAAAGATGGGAGGGAGAAATGGAGGGAAGGAGGGAGGGACGGAGGGAGTGAGCAGTGCTGACGGCCCCACGCGTGGTGGGATCTGAGCCCCGTGGCAGGGCAGCTGGGCCCCGCATCAGGGCTGTGCCTGGCAGAGCTCTTACCGAGTGAAGCTGCTCACTTTACACCGAGCGTTACATCTCCCGGCATGCAAACGTGCGCATCATGTCTTTCTGTCAGTGGCTTGTGATAGAGAGACTGAGATTAAGGCAAAGCAGAGTTCGGGAGGTGGAGGGTATGAGTTGGGGTCCAGCACTTCGATGGCACAGCTGTACCACAGAGCACTGGCTGAGCAAGCTCACATCTACACGGACCTGAGTCCCTGCAAAGCACCCTGTCTTCCTCAATTGCTCCGTGCTGCCATGGGACTAATCCTGCTCCCAGTGCACTAGTAGAAGAATCCAGCATTAGGCAGAGCAAATGGTACATTTATTTTCTAGATGTTGATGTTATTAAAATATTAAAGAGCTGGTCAGTGCCATATTTCATATTAAAAATGAAAAACTGTTCATATTTTAGTCACAGGTCACCACCAGGTTCTTCTCTTGCCAGCCACAAGAGCTTAACTATACCTCTAATGCAATGCCAGCGGCTGCTGTATACTATAATTACATATTAAATCACTTTACTTGAATTGTGTTTGGTTTTCCCAAATAAAAGAAAGTTCATGGCACTGTCTCACTCATCATGGGAAGAGCCCTTCTCAGGTGCTTACACCTGGGGAGGTTGCAACAGCTGGCCGCTACCCCAATGTTGAATCTGAACTTCTGCTCTTTACAAGGTGCCCAATTACACATTGAGTGTGTCTAGTCGCTTCTTGGCAAACACCAGGCTGATGCAACCTCAGCAAGGTGGTTCTCAGCCTCCCTTGCCCCAGATACTTATGTACCCCTGTGCAAAACCCCCTCACATCCTGCTGTGCATTTAGCAAACTCGCATCGCATCGCATCGCATCCTGTGCATTTAGCACAGCTTCATGCTGGCTGCAGGTGCCTGTAAGCCAGAGCAGGTGTCTGCAGGTCACCACTCCTGGGATATGGCTGGACTGATGTTGTACTGTCCTTTTCCCATGGGGCTTCCAGCTCAAGGATGAAGATTCTATGCCAGGGGAAGGGGTGCTGGGATTTTCTGAAGGAGGGAGTCATTTCAGGCAAGGGGAAGAGGATGGAGGGGGAGCTTGCAGTCAAGCAGGGCTGCTCAGGCTAGCTATGCTTCTCAGTCAAGTTCCTCAATGCTTCCTCCCTGCCAGTGGACTAAATGCATTCCTCTCTACAGCTTGTCCAGCCACTCTTTTCCTTCCTTTTTTCTCTCATGTTTGCTTTTTCCATCTCCTATCCCAGAGCCCAGCACTTAAGATATATCCTCACAGCAGAGTTATACCCGAGACAAGGACTCAGAGCATTTCTAAGCTCCAGTCCAGTGATCTTTAGAACCAGATAGTGACCGAGCCCTGAGCCCTTCGGGAGTTTATGCCTTGTCACATAGCATTTACTTCTGGAGCCTTGCACTGCCAGTTTTCCTCATCTTGGCAACTTTAATTCTGTCAATGTTTTGACTTTTCCTACCTTGCTGGATTTAGTTCATGTACTTTCTCACAGTGCAGCAGCAGCTTTCTCAGCAAATCAAGCCAGGGTCACACAGCTGTGCTGCACATCAGGTCACAGACAGCTCAGCCCTGGGGGCATCCGTGCAGCCCCGTGCCCAGGAGGACAGATGGACTGTGGTCCCCAGGCTGCTGGGACAATAGCAGGTCCCAGAGCCGCAGCCAAGCCCCTGGAGCAGATATTGCCCATGGGACCTGGGCAGTACCAGCGTGTTGGAGCCTGAACTCTGGAAGAGAACACATGAGCCCTGCGATGCGGAGGAAGCCACAGTGCTGTGTGACCCGGGCAGCAGGCAGCGTCCCAGGCTGTGCAAGGCTGCTGCTGCACTGCCCGTGGGGATGGGGCTGCAGCTGCACACAGGGCTGGCAGGGACGTGACCGGCTGGGCAGCGTGCGGGACAGCACGTGCTGCAGGGCAGGCCTCCACGGGGACAGACACCGCTCCTCTGGCCATCTTCAGCATCCACAGAGGTCTGCCTCTTCACCTGCCTCCCGAAGGGAATATGTGCGTCCTCCTCTTGCTTATCCCTCCAGGATGGGAGGTGGCCTTGCAGAACCTGTGCTCAAAGACAACACTTCTACCAGTGCTTACTGAGGATTTTCACTGTAACAAACACTGTATAATGCTCTTGGAGCTGCCTGTAGCATTGTGTTGTCCCCAAGCCACTGTGGTAATTGACTGTGTACATACTTATGTTGAATGAACTCAGAAACTCAGGGTAATATGATTATACACCTCTTGGCAAACCAATGGGGACATTCACTCTGTCTTGGCTTGTCCTCTAATAGGTGGCCTCTGGGCTTGCCAGAAGGGCTCAGCAGAAGCAGCAGCTGCTGCTCATGAAGGGATGGGACAGTCGAGGAGAGTCAATCAAGCATTCAAGCAGGACACCCACCTTGAAAAGATGACCAGGTTTTTGAAGTGGTTAGGTCAAGAAGCCAGGCTTCCATCATGAGATGATACAAAGATATGTCTTCTTACCATTTCACGGCATTAAGAAATAACACCTTTTTTTCAAGAAGGTTGCAGTCTACTGATTGACAGCTTCTAAGGGAAAGCTCTACTTCAACCAACAGAGCGACAAGGGGGACAATTGGTGCAAGGTACCAGAGCTCAAGGTCTGCTTTTATACCTGGATATTCACAGGTCTCCACTCAATCAATAACAAGACTGTAAGGCCTCAGAGGGGTTAAAGGAGTAGTGAGCCACGTAACCATGACTCCGTACAATACCAAATTGTGTTTTGACAGACAATCCCCCTGAAGAGTGGGACTGGAGCCAAAGAGTCTAGCTTGGCAGAGACAGACCCTAGCAATACATTTCATCCCTGCCAAGCAATGTTGATTTGCTTTGGTTCACATTCATTTGTAAGCACCCTGTCTGCACAAAGCCCCAGATGGCCTCGGAGACTCCAGCACAACAATATTTTGATACAAATGCTCTTACAAAAGCTATCAGAGCCTGAGCTGGTGTCCAGAGGCAACAGTCCTCACTGGTTAGTTCTAAGATCAGGTTTAGGAAGAAGCGTGCATACAGGAAAGAAAATCCTTCATCCCAATTTGTGCATGAGGAGATGCCCCAGTGATCCAAACTTTGTCTGAGACAAGATCCACAACCACTTAGATTGCTCAGGAAATCCTCTTGGCAAAAAGCAGGTTTCCAGTTTTGGTAAACTGCTTCCAGTGTCCTTGAATCTTTCTTTTTGTCCTTTGGTCTTGCACAGATCACAAGCACGACAATAGAAATGCAAGATAATTCTCCAGGCTCACACCAATGGTTCAGCCTGGCTTGTCGGATGTTCCAGCTTCCCCTGCGGCTCAGCTCTACCTGTGCCATTAGGTCCAGGAGTACGCGCAAGAACAAAAGCTGCTACAAGTAGATTGTGGCTTCCCATTTCCCCAGTGACATAGAGAATCTAAAAGGGAAACCTGTCCTTCTTTCTCTTCTGTAGGAAAATCAAGAAGACATAACTAACTCCTGGTTGCGTTTTAATTCCTCTTCAGTTCTAGTTCTCCCTTCACACGCAGAAGTAGTTGACCACTTCAACCAACACAGCCTGACTTACTTGTTTGGTTGTTTCTTTCTTCTCATTAGAGAAGAAAGCATGGTCACCTTCAGACATGAAAGCCCTGAGGGCAATGATAAATTGCTTACTTTTGAAGAAGAGGAAGGGGATTTGTGCCAGTCTGAAATCTTAAGGTCAGAACTCTGCTGGACTAAGGTCCTTCTTCCTCTTCTCCCCACTAAACCCACACTGAAAACCTCACAGGTGGTACCAATCCCTGTGCTGACTTCAGCACAAAACCTCTTGCAATGCGTGTGCCTGACTTCTGAACTGACAGAAGGTCTTATATTGATAGACATCATCGGCTGCAGAAGTTTAGTATCAGCTTCTTTGCTCCTGCACTGTGCATTCTCACTAATGCTCCTGCATGGAGGAGTGTATTAGGGAAGGCATCTGGTGTCCTATCAGACCTTCCTAGAGGATATTTAGCATAAAGTCAGTTATTTCTGTGATCTTTTGGTGTGCACTAGTTTAGTCATGAGGAATTCAAGCCATAGCGAATGGGTTGCTCCTGCCATCAGTCTTGTACAGATGTATATGTATATGATATAGTCACACACTTGTTAGCTACAGAACATTTCAAAGCTAGGAACTCCAGCTTTCCTGGAGAAAAGCAGTGATCTTTCTTAGCTTCTTGAGACACAGTTTTTCTCTAACCTACCTGGCTGGTATGATACTTGCCTTATTGGAAGCATCCACATGCTGGATGATGGGCACATCAAAATGGGACAGAGGTGGCCCTGATGGACAGCCAGGGGCTTAAAGTTAAATGTTCTTTCAAATGTCTCAAGGTGATCCTGATGTCTGGGGAGCAGCTCTCCAGATCTGTTACTCCATCCTGCAGTGCTACAGTCACAAGTCATATTAATAACTTTCCCATTTGAGTCAAATCTAGTGAAGACACAGAAACTTAATGAACTAGTGGAGTTCCTTCTGTGGCTCCCAGTTTCCTTGCAAGGAGCTGCATGGGCTTGATGCATCATCACCAGCACTGCCCTTTCCTGTGAATGTTCCCACCGGGGAACAGGCTGTGCTTCCATTCAATGAAACAAAATCAGGTTCAGAACAAGCAAAGGAGGGGGCTTTTCACACCAAAGCACCATTTGGGTGTGCAATGCCTTGTCCCTGAAGACCATGACTGTTAAAAGTGGATGTGGGACAAATTCACAGGAAAAAAATGTGCATCCGGGCCAGGGAAACACAAAGAGCACTGGCTCCAGCCATCCTAGCACTTTATGTTCTTACGGAGGATGAAGAACAGGAGTATTTACTCAATGGGACAAGCTTTTCAGTGTTTTGCTTAGTACCGTTCTTGTTCCAGCTCTTATAAAACTAGCACCTTCTTCTCTTCTCTTAATGGCTTTTCTTGAGCAGTAATTTCAGCTGATTCTCCTCCCTTCATAAACATATGAATTATCTGAACTACTGGAGTGGATATTCATAGTAAAGGACAGGAGAGCAGGGTTGAGGGGATGGCAGCAGGCAATGACATGTCTCCAATGGAACTGAACACAGTCAGCAATGTCCCAAATCTGGTAGCTGCTGTTGCCCAGCAGGAGAGGGTGCATGTCTGCAGGGCTGAGGTGGGGAGGAGGCTGCAAATATCACGTTGAATAAACCCCCAAAAGATGTCCTTAAGGAAAAGCATATTTTATACAGCTAGTGTGGGCTGGAATAACAATTTTTACCTGTACTCTGAAGAGCCATGGAAGTTTATGAAATACTTCTTAGTGGTTGTGAAGGCAATTAAGAAAAATAAGCTGCTCACCAGTGGGCTTAAACTCACAATGCAGTCAGCCTCTGCCATTGGAAGGAATGTAGGAGCTCAGGAAAGGTGAGACTGGGAAGCCTGCACCAGATCATGGCATCTCATGGCTGCATGTGACAGAAGACCACCTCTTTTCTCATCCCATGGTGTGTCGGCCTGAGCACGAGACTGTCTGGCTTGAGGAGACAGCATCAACGCCTTGGACTGAAACCAATCTTCACTCCTTCCAAAAGATTGGAGTTTTGATTGGATATCAACCCATCTCCACCTCCAGTACCTCCCCAACATTTCTAACTGTTGTTTCTGCAATGTTATTGCTTAATTAGCCCAAGACTGTGCTTGCCTGGACATCGGTGTCCTGTAACGCAGGAGGTTTTACCTCATTGAGGAAACCATGTGCAATGCACTTCTCTGTCAAAAGCACCTAGTCAGGTTTGCTAAATGGCAAAACCAGATGGCCTGAAGTAACTGGATACTGCGTTTTCTGCTTCATCTCTTCTGTCTGGTCATTTCCCTGTGTGGTAGGGGACTGCGGTGAAGGATTTTACTGCTATTCTAGAAACAGGGGTCAACATGCAATGGTGTGGGTGGGGATGGAAACTTGGCAAGCTAAGCAAATTGATTGAGATTAGTTAATATATTTAGTATAAAAATAAACCATAATCAGTAAAATAAAGTAAGTGTTACTAATTCTGCTGTGACACTAACATGTGCTTCAGGACATAGAACTCAACACATCCATTTGCATGCCAGTGGCTCCTGCAAGAGAACAAAGGGATATTCTGCACGTCCATCAGTGCCTTCCACAGCAGTTTCTGACAGTTTATTACCTTGCTGGAGCAACAGCCCTGAAAAACGAAAGCATGAGCTTAAAAGTCTAACAATCTTGCACAATCTTGCAGTCATCTGGTGCAAACCAAATGTAGACCTATTTAAGCAAAGTGTTTGGATTTCAGATTTTCTGCTTAAATGAGGAGTAATTTGAGAAGCCCAATACCTAGTGAATCAGTGCCCATGTGCCTGCTTTCCAGAATAAAATAATATTCTATGTTTGATCTTTCTGCTGCACTTCTACACAGAGCACAGAAAAGACTTACAACATTGGCTTGAACTTAGTGTAGGTACAATTAAACTATCCAGGACTAGCATAAAATGTCATTTTAAAGCTCCCTAATATTTTGTATTTGGCGTCCTTTATAGCCTAGAGGTTATACAGAGTTCAGCTTTAACTTCTGACATCAGTCCTTAAGGACTGTGGGAGTTGGGCTCACAGCATGACCTAACGAGGAAAAAGGCCTTTATTCTGACAGCAGTTATTTAAGCTAACCTAAGAATATTTATAATCAGGCTCTAAAGGCTGATTAGCCTCTGCTAGGCTGCCTGCAGCAGACATGCCCCGTGTGGCAGAGTTTCCAAGTTGCCTCCTACAAGTGCCATTGCACTTTGTTCATTTTGGCTTTCACATTTTTGATGTCATCAATCCTGGCTTTTGGTTACTGTATCTCATTTATCAGTAAGGCTATGCTGGCAGCTGAAGCCCTCGCCTGGAGGACACACATTAAAGTCTTGGCTTTGCCCATCATGCAGAAATGATCAGTGTCTGGTTCTCATCTCGCTGACTGCTGAGTCACCTCTGAAGAATTTGCTCCCACAGAGAAGAGATTGCTTTTTCACAGCCCAACCTGTGCTCTGGATAGAGCAATATTCACATGATATCTGTTTCCCAGGTTTGGGTGTTTCTCCATCAGCAAGCTACAACTTCTCAAGCAGAGCTGGATCTGCGTCAGATCTTCTTACATGTGAGGTCCCATCCCTGTCTAGATACCGTTGGTGATGTCCTTCCCAGTAGAAGGGCAAGGTCATATCTCTCTATCAGGGTCAGCACTACTTTCTCCCTAGCTGAGTACTCGTGTTAGGAAACACTAACGTATTGCTTATGGCTTGAGTCAGTCTCAGTGACTGAAGGAACCTTTTATCTAAGGACAGGAGCTAGGACAGCCCTCAGCCTTGGGGGGACCTCAACTGATTTTTCTATTTGGGCGTTTCACAGGTCTCTGTCTGAGATAAATTGCCTTGATTCCTGTCCCTTTTAGCTCTGACAGTGCAACTCAAAGCAGAGTTCAGCAGGACTTTAGTGGGATGTGGACGTGATGTAGTGACTTTAGTCTGCTCTGAATTCACTACACCACATCTCTTTCTGAGCTGCCTTGACTTAATGGCTTTAGATCACTGCACTTCTGCCACAGTCCTGAGATTTATCATCACATTGTCTGATTCCAGTAGTGGAGACATCCGCTGTTTGACATCCTGCTCCTCTCCGTTCACACAGCTTATCATACATGTGAGTGAAATCACACCTTTGTTTTCCCTGAAACCTGTCCCCAGTGTGGAGGCCCCTCTTTAATGCTCCAGCTTTAGCTCACATAAAAATGCTCTTCTCTTTGTATGAACATCCTCAATTCAATGTTTGCAACCAACCCCACTTAAAACTCCCCCTTTCACTTTGTGCTGATAGAAGAAGCTGGAAACCTGGAGAGCCTGCGCTCTCCTTTTGCCTTTGCTCTGTGAATGGCTCTGAGCTGCTGGGGCCATCTCCTGCTTATTGAGAGACCTCACTGCCTCCCATGGTGGGGATCCTGCTTGTGCTGCTGTTTGCACATCTTCTGGCAGCACAGCTTTCCCTCTAGCCCACCTCAGCACATGTGTATGATGGCAAACAAGCAAAGGGAGAGCACGTGTAAAGCACAGCTGTACTTGTATAATCTTGTCCCTCTAGCCTGAGCGGCCAGCCACTTCAGTGAGCTGCCTTGAGCTGTTCCATTTAGCTGGAATGACTCAGAGGAGTAAAGGATGTAGGTAGTTTTGGGTGGCTTTCTGGTTTTCTTCGAGAAGAAGCTAAACAAAGCCCTGCTCACCTGAAATGAAGAGGAATTAACAGTAGGAAGGTTTGCTCCTTCTTGGGCAATCATCTTTCCGGTGGGTACAGAACCCAGAGTGCTTTGTTTCCTTTCTGGCTTCAGGACCCTTCCCTCAGGAGGTGTTTTTCTTCTGGGACTCCTCCAACCCCAGCTGCCTGATCAATCACCCTTTCAGCGGGCAGGGAAGGTTGTAATGACTGAACCCAAATCAGTTCAGGAGCTTGTTTTCCCACACTGTCCCTTGTAGCTACAAGGGAACCTGAGGCTGACACAGGGCAGAGAAGAATGGTGGTGGGCTGGAAAGCACCACACTGACCACCAACAGAGAGAGGTAGGTGGAAACGTGCCATTTCCAAGGCTGAGGATAACCAGTAAAACTTTCCTCTTTCTTCATTCCTCTTCCAGCACCAAAACAAATAGCACATGAAAACAGCACATGCATCTTGACAAAATGACATGCCATTCACTCTCAGCAACCACCATGGAAGGGCATGGCAAAGTTGTGGTGACCCTGCACTGAATACAGAACCTCTGCTGCCTGACCAGAAACAAGGTCTGATCCCATGCATTGTAGCTGGGGGCTTCATTCTGCAAAGAAGTTTGTGCTTCCCCAAATTCATCTTCAGGGAAGCACAGGCTGTGCCTGCGAGTGCTGGAGGCCACCACTGCCTGCTCTAAGGATATCACATCAGAAGTAGCTGTCCTCCTTAACATCTGTTCAGGTCAAAACCTATTTGAAAACATGTCTTCTTGTTTGCCCTGGGCCAGGGCTGCTGTACCAAGCTCTGGACTGTAGCCCATTCATCTTGTCCCTGCCTACTCCCCACAAAGTGGAGTGGAATAGCATGGCCAAGGCCACATAGGCTGAGCACAAGAAGCTGATGGCCCTGACGTGGAAAGCATAGTCTGTTCCTCCAGCACCAGTCCCCTGGGGCAGCCCAACACCAGCAAAACT
Organism: Coracopsis vasa; assembly: GCA_026283785.1. NCBI lineage: Eukaryota > Metazoa > Chordata > Aves > Psittaciformes > Psittacidae > Coracopsis > Coracopsis vasa. The sequence continues at coordinate 75,137 of JANHGB010042877.1, read as the reverse complement.
CTCTGCTTAATCTGTTTTAGTAGCACGCGGGTCATATTTTCTATGTTTTCCCTCCAGACATTATGCTGATGTGCTAATCCACTGCATGGTGGCAAAAAACCCTCTGAAATTTCCTATGGTGCTGTCAGCTGCTGGAACTGGACACCCTGCCGTAACCTCCGGAGCTGATGGCCCGCTGCCTCCAGTTCCCAGTAAGGTTTTATTTTCCTTGGCATGGCCAACACATGCAAACCCCTGCTCTGCTAGCTTTTTAAAAGAGAAAATAGGTGGCAAACTACTTAGCTCTTTCAAGGAAGCTTGGAAATGATGGAGAGCAACCTCATGCCATGTGAGCACTGAGTGTGGCTGTCTAGCTTCCAGCACAGAGCAGTAAATCATCTCCCAAACGGCTGTCACAAGCACACCAGATCACCACAGAGAAGCTGTTTTTCTTTCATTGCAACTGCCTGTTTGAGATCCAACACTGCTGCTAATGTGTTTAGCAGGTGCAAGAAACATTTGGAAATGGATTTCTTTTTTTTTTTTTTTCCAAGAAATAATGTTAAGACTTTTTTGCTCTGTTTGTTTGGAGTTTGGCTGATTTTGTTATACTCCTGCACAGCTGCAGTTTCCTCCACATGCTGGAAATGATTGCACAAAGTCTCAGGGCAAACAGCAGTATTCCAAGTACCGCAGGCAGGGATTTACAATGTACTTTAATGGGACATCCCAAGCTGCATCCACATGTTACTGCCTCCTCACTGGCTGAACTGGAGACGTACCATAGTCCCCACAGCTGGGTGCAAAGCCAAAACCCAGGAGGTGGTGCTCTGCTGTAGAAGCACTGCCTATGCCCAGCTGCTTTCCATGCTTCATGCACAGCACTGGAGTGATTGCTCCTTTGCTGGGGAGAAGGGTCAGTGTCACTGTGGCAACACCAGCCTGGGGCTCCCTACACAGTCTCATCTCATCTGACATGCTGGCAGCTCCTGCTGCCTCTTGCTTGTCACTGCACCGTTCCTTAGATATCTCATATCCAGCATCTTTAGCATCCTTCATGGGTCTGCCTCCAAGTCAGACTGGGAAGTGATTTCTAGTTTCTGTACTCACTTGGGAATTAGTTTTGCACAGGGTACATCCTTCGGGAGTGCTGTGAGGTTGGGCACTGCTCCCTGCTTATTCAGTCCTCACCAGCAATAGCACTGCTGCCAGGGAAGAATGCACCACAGGAGTAACCTGCGAGTGGAAAATTGGACCAATATTTCCTAAAGATGAGTTACAAGTGTGTTATTTTAAAACATATGACATGAGCATCTGTCAAGGAAACACTGGATGAATAGCAATTAAAGATACATTGCACGAGCCATTAAACATTTTCTTAGTGACAACACCTTGAGTACTTGTGAAGACAAAGATGGGAAACTGGAGGGGAAAGGCTGCTCATACCCCAGTGTGGGACAGTTTCCTTAGAAAAGATCTGCATGGGGATACACAACAGCATCAGTCTCACCAGAACAGGCAAGAGGAAAAGTGCTCTGAGAGCAAGTCAGCATCTCCCAGCAGCCAAAATGCTGGGCTTAAACCACAACAGATGCTGATCAGAAAAGCTTGGAAAAGCTTTTCAGAAGAAGGGAAGCAGCAGTTTCTGAACCAAGTTTCCTTCTGGATAGTCCATAGGCAGAAACTCATGATTACTCAAGCAAAGCTGTTGTGTTTTGTGGCCCTTACACAGCTGTTAGTATCCCTTTCCTCAAAGCAAAAGTAGTATATGGTATATTGCAAACTATGAAACCACTAGTGTCTTATAGAAATAACTGTGAAAGCATACACTGGGACAGAGAAGTGGGTTTTGTCTTCTTCTTTTGAGACAACACATTGGATTTTATAGCTGAGGTGTGTTCTTAGAACAGTCCCTTCTGCTGTGTTTTTTGTGGGAGAGGTTTCTTTGCAGGGGATGTTTCTATATGCCAAGATCAACTCCCTGATAGTTTGGTTTTAAGCTGGAGAAGGGGGTTGATGTGATTTGATGGCAGTGAAGAATAATATCATTAATGTGGTTATGAAGAAAAAGACAGGGACTGTATCAAATATAAAGTGGCCATAAATGCAGATATGTGTATATGTGAAAAAGTGCATGAAGTAAAATGCACTATAACTAAAACAATATGAGGGAATACTTTGTCGTTAAATGGTTCGAAGTTGTACAAAGTATCTCCATGTACTTTCTGGAGTTCAAGTGTGGGTACAGAGCAAACAATTTCTGATTACACAAGGTGCCCTGCACCATCTGAGCTTAAGTACGAATTCTCTGATTGTCTGAAACACATACTTGATAGGGAATCTGAAAAGAAAGACCAGGTATTTAATGGTTAAATAGTATCAGGGAACTTCCTGAGCTGAAACTTCAATGGCAGGGTGCCTGCTCTGTCAAGACGATAAGATCAGCTCCCTCACTCCATCTGGCCCTTTCAGCAAAGCTGTGTAAACACCACTGGCTTTGACCAACAGCACTTAGGGAGCCCTCATACACAAGACTCCTTCTCAGTTACGTGGGGAAAGCAGAGCACAAACACGTTTTCCCTCACATATCCATAAGCCTGAAGCCTGTTTCTGCAATTTTGGATAAAATGCCTGTTATGATTGAAAGGAAACCTGCCCAGGGAAAACGGGGATGAGGAGCAGACGGTGCTCTAGGGGGCCCTAGGTGGGAAGTGGCTATCATTCCTCTGGAGCTGCCACTGGGACCTTGACCCTGCTGTGCCAGGCAGGTTGTGTAACTGCAAGGAAAGCTGCAAGAGAGATAAGAAAGGCAGTCAGGGTGCACTTCTGGGACCATCACTGAGAAATGGGGTGCACAGGGATGAGGGTCCCCAAAAAGGCACACTGGCAGTTGGGCAAAGGTGAAGCCAGGTCTTCTGCTGGTGCTCGGGGCAAGGGGGCAGGAGGGGACTTTCTGTGTGAAACACTGACATTCCTGCTACTAGCATCTAGGCAAAAACAAAAGCAAACTTCGCAAGTGCACTCACAGCAGGATTGTCCCACATTCTTCTGCTTTCTCCCTTTTATCCCCTTTCTCTAATTTCTGCAGTTCCAAAGTGCCTATCTGGCTTTGCAGGTGGGAACATGGGAGAGGGTATTTCTAGGAGAAAGCTCAAATGTCTTTTGTTTTGCAAAAGTACTTTTTTGTACCTGGGCCGTGTAGGAGGGTTAGAGCAGACCTAAGTTAAAAAAACACTGGTAAATGGTGATACAGGGTGATACCCATGCAGCCCTTCTGGGCCCAACCAAAGGATCGTCTACGGGCCAGCACCTTCTTCAGACAGAGGCCAAAACCAAATGCCTACAGGGCAGTATCAAAACAAGGCGAGCAGTTGATGGCACTTCTTCCAGATACTTTCCTAGCCGGCAACAATTCAGGCATTGTCTGAGCCCCGTTCTGTACTTGATTATCCTTGGTTAATGTCTCTTCCTTGAACTTGTTCAGTCACTGTGGACTTGAGCATTTGGGTGAACTTGAGCACCCAAAGCAACTTATAGGAAACCCTTTCACAGCTGAGCTGCACACTTTTTCCAGTTCACCCTTGAATGCATGATTTTGAGAGCTATTGAGTGTCTGTATGAGCAGCTTCTCTCTCCTTTCTTGCGTCAGATGAGCAATGCCCATCCCTGTCACATTCGACATGTCCATGGAGAGGCTGAGACCACAAATGGCTTCTGACTGGCACTGACGGTCTCCAAAAACAGTGTGTCAGGAGTGAAACAGTGTGATGGTGAACTGACTTGAACTTGTGCACTGGTGGGAAGATCTTGTAGTGGTTAGGAGAGGATGAAAACGATGAGCCCACATGGATGTGGTTGGCAAACAAATAATGACACATCAAGGAAGCAGCAGTGTGGTTTCCTGAAGCTCATCATACCAAATGCTTTTGATGGGATAAGTCCCTTGATACCACATCCAACTGTTCAAGAATACACCGTCTTCCTCCCTACAAACAACCTCTACTGCTCAAGGACAGCAGCTAGTCTTTGTGATGCTCCACATTTAAGCAATCATCTGAGCTGTTTTTGTGATTTCCAGGCCTAAACCTACATTTTTACTTCTATTTTTGAGTGTTCTATTATTATTTTCTCCAGTAGTTAATGGAACAAAGATACTCATGGGCTTATGGGTCAGGTCTTTACCCAAATTAGAAGCACTAAGCCAAAGAAATGTCATCTTTCTTCCTTGCAGGTCACTGTCGACACGCTGGGAGAGGCTTTCAGCTGCTTTTTAGTCCTCGTCCACACCGACACTAGATGTCAGCTCAAACACGCGAGTGCTGCTGCTCCGAACTGCAGACAGCTTCATACAAACCCATGGAGGAGCTGCCTCCTTCAGGCCAGCCTTCAGCTGCGCTGGCAATCTCCACCCCTGAAGGGAGTTGCATTGCAGCGGCACAAGTAAAAGGTAAAAGGCAGGGTAGGCTCTCGCACCTTTGTGCAAAGTCCCTTTCATAATGAACATGTATTTACACAAGCTGAAAGGAGATGCCTTTTATGGGGTAAAAACTCCCACCTGAAGTTCTTGCCCCCGGAGTGCTGGAAGGGGATTGATGTCTCATGGGGACCATCAGCAGCAGTGTCCCTGCTCACTGCACACAGCAGTTTTGAGCAGGCTGAAGCTGTCACTGCAGGCCCTGCCAGGGAACACTGTCAACTGCAGAGGTTTTATTGCTGTTAACAAAGAAAGCAGCTGTGACCACAGCCTCGAAGAAGCTACGAGTTGCAGACTGTCCTGAGCTCAGATAACAGGCAGAGCAGGCACTGTCGGGTTTACAATGAAGTGAAACTGATGGCAGGGAAACAGGGCTCACTAGGGAACTTTCTGCAACTAGGGTTAAAAGCTCCGTTAGTGTGTTCTCTCCTTGCAACAGTACTGTTGTCCCAGTGTTTAGCTCACAGACACCAGTTACCAAGGCTTGTGTTGACTGAAAGCCCTGCAAAGACAACAGAAATTGCCCAGGGGTAAAATAGCATTTCCTCTTATTTCCACTCTAGCTGGGAGTAATTTCCCCTTCCCTTGTTTAGAAAACAGCCTTCCTTCCCCATGTCCCCATCATTCTCCCGAACTCTAGCTGCGGGAGGCTGCAGGCTGCAGAGACAAGATACCCGTGTGGAACCTGGTGATTAAAGATTAAAGGCTGGCAGTGAACTCCTGCTCCTACACCTCTGTTCCTGCATTCCCACCTTCTGATTTTTAAAATACAAATGTATTAGCTTCCATGGTCAGTCCCTGCCTTTTCTTGTGCCTTGCTGTGCAACGAGAGACAAGCAGGGGTCATTCAGCCAAAACCCAGTCAAGTAGCAGCTCTGCATGGCACGGTGTATTTCTAGCACTCTTGCCTGAACACCCCTGGCCTCACTATGGTAGGGACACGGCTCCTGGCTCTGAGCTGTCTGGCACAGAAAGGGCTCCATCATCACTGCATCCAGCTCTCCTGGTTCCTTAGTGAATTACCTGTTGTGGAGACAAACCTAAAGAGACTTTCAAGGTCTGGCACTTTCTATAATACCTCTGTCTCTCAGTAAAGGGATTTTTCGCAGAGCAAGTGCAAATAATACTGGGTCAAAATAACAAGTATTTAAGCTGCTCCTGTGGTGTCCTGCCTGTTCTGTTGGCTTAGCTGCTTAATGATACATGCTTCATAGTCAGAGCCACTTCCTTAAAGAGCAACTAGATGAGCGGTGGACACAGTTTGTTCTTGTTTACCACAGGAAAGAAAGAAAACAGCAGCACAAACAAGCACACGCACTGCTCTGAGCAGTGACTCTTCAGCTGCCGGGACCAGGGTCAGCTGCAACAAGGCTGGATTGCAGGGGGCCAGTGTTGGAAAGTGTGTGTAGTGCCAGGCAGGAGGGGCTCCTGGATTTCAATGGCTTGACATCATGCCTTTCCCTGGGTTGACTTTTTTCTTCTTTCCTTTCCGAAGCTCTCCTCCTGGCCAGGATCCTGGCAGCACTTCATCACGCAAACAACAGTTGCCATGGCCACTAAAGGGGAGGCAGCAAACAGCCCTGCTGCAGTGCTGGTAAGAGCTGCTACAGCTTCCTGGGTGCACAGGAGCACGGGTACATGGGGGCAGGAGTACACAGATGCATGGGTGCACAGATGTGCAGGGACATGAGTGCACTCTGTATGAGTGCATGGGTGCGGGAATACATGGGTGCATGGGTGCAGGGGTAGGCATCCCACCAGGATCTCAGCATCTCTCTTCTCACTTGAGATATGAGCATCCCACAAACTGCCACCAGCCATGAGCAAGTCGTGCATCACAGAAAAGCTCTGTTGTGAACACAGTAAAATATTTTGCATAGTCTCCATGTGGGCATCTGCACCTTTATGTCAGCTCTGGAAATGGGGGTGAGTGTTAGTTAGAAAAGGAGAGAGCGGGGCTGCAAGGATGTTCGGCATGCTGTCAGCTCTGTGCACATGCAAGTTGTGAATGTGACGAGCAAAAGCCAGCACCCAGCAATTCAAAGGCGAATGGGCTTCCCTGCAGAGGCAGGCCACCATTCCTGCTGGTCATCTCTCCTGCTGTGCACAGGGCTTATGAAGGGGTGGAACTGATCAGCTGAAGTCATTGGGGCCCACATGGTCTGTCAACACACTGCAGGTAACAGCCAAAGAGGGAAGCAATGACCAGCAGCTGCTGGCCTGAAGCAATTGAAGTCATGTACAGTACATACCGGAGCCAGCTGTACTGAAAAGAGGTTCTGGTGTGGGACATCACCCAAGCAAGGTGTTTGTTCCTGTTACCTCACAGCTGCATGGACTTACTGAGGTCTCAGCAGAGAAGGTGCTGCTGGGGGTTGCTCATGGCCACAAGGAGTTCTTTCTGGGGTAGCTATGGAAATTGCCACCCACTCTTTCCTTCTTGTCCCTGATATTGAGGCAGGAGCACCGGTAGCAGACCTACACCAGCCACCCAAGCTCATGTTTGGTGAGCCACACCTTTAGCCTGGAAGGACTGAGGATTTAAATCTGCCATGCAGTGGAGGGGAGGCTGCACTGCCTGCCATGCTGCTGCCCCAGTTGTAGTGGAGGCGCAAGAAAAGGGCTCGGTAACTCAGTGCAGCAAGGCCAGGGAGTATTAATTTTCAAGAGCCCTTGGTTACTTATGGTACCCTAATTTTGTTTATATTCTGTTCTGTAAAACTAAATAGTTCCCCTCTCTCTGTGGCTTTACACTCTCTAAATAGCTCTAGCACATTTCCCATCCCTAGTTTTACATTTGCCTGCTTGTTTCTCAAGCCAGTTCTTCCAGTGTCTCTTGAATCATGTCTGCTGTTGTTTGAATCCCTGCCAGTTTCTTCCCATCTGTTCAATGCCAAAGTGAACAAAATGTTCATGGTTCATAGCAGTATCCACTATGACAGAAACAGGAGCCTTCTGTATCTGAAGTTTAGAGCCTCCTCAGTCAAATAACATCAAGATTAATGCATTAATCTTTGTGACTCTAGTGATTGCACCTTTCTTTGTATGCTTTAACTTAGAACAAGTATATAGGATTTCCATGGATAAGCTTTTAGACGTTCTCTCCTCTCCTCTCCTCTTCTCTCGTGTCCTCTTCTCTTCTCTTCTCTTCTCTGCTCTT
>JANHGB010042877.1:0-67424 GCA_026283785.1 Coracopsis vasa | reverse complement strand
AGGTGTCCCTGCCCATGGCAGGGGGGTTGGAACTTGATGATCTTAAGGTACTTTCCAACCCTAACTATTCTATGATTCTATCACGTGAGTGAGAAAATGTTTAGCTTTGTACAGCACGACAGCACAGAGGCAAGCTCTGGGCTCGATCTCGAGGGTGTTGGAAAGAGGTGAGGAGTTGGAAAGCAGCAACATGGGCATTGCATGTTGCTTGATATTGAGGTGGGCTATGATATGCATCAGGCTCAAGCAAATACTGAACAAACTTCATGTTGCTCTAAGTTTTTTTCAACTGAGTAAGATCCCCTGAGTGTTACTGAAGTCTGGTACTTGCTTTATGCCTTGTGCTCAGCACACCCCATGTCACCCCATGCTGACAGCAAGGTGAGTGACTGGGCTAGGAAGGCTTCTTTGACAGCTCCACCATGTTGGAGATACCTCCATTATGGCAGGAAGGTAGCTATGGCAGCGTGGAGTGGAGCAGACAGCGCTGCTGGTGTGTCACCCGGCAATGTGACCTACATGGCAGCTGCAAGCACACAGGAGGCAGTCAGGATATCAGAAATGCAAAGTGGCCTGCGTCACATCAGGGACATGGAGAGGGTTGGGGGAGGCTGGGCACGTTTTACCCTGACGAACGCGCCACCCTTTGGCAGTGAGGCAAGCAGCTCCCCAGGGAGTGTTGATGCTCTCCGTGTCCCATCAGTGGGAACCTGCTTCCCTGAGAGTCCATGCTGCATCCTTCAAAACTGCCCTGGAAGCGGGACAGAGGCTGCCCTTGGCACAGCTTTCCTTCATAGCCGGGAACTGCCAGGGCACTGAAACCTGTGCAAGTTGGGAGAAGCTGGAAACTCTGTTTGCGGGACTCCCATTGCCAGCATCACAGGGAACGTGGGATTTAATTCCTGAGCGCCGGCTGCCTGCGGCCCCTTTCCCCTTGCTGCGGGAGGGGAGATGACTGCCGAGCTCAGCTCTGCACATTGCCAGCGAGCAGCACATTGTGCTACAAGGCGGCCGGTGCATGCGCAACGCGCGGGCTGCTGCCGTGGAGGTGGGGAGCGAGGACCACATCGCTGCCTCCCGGCTCCGAGCTGCCAGTTGCTGGTTGCCAAGCAGTTATCATTGTTTCTGTGACGATTGCAGAGGCTGTTGCTAATTGAAGAAGCCCCCACAGCATCCTTCTCTCTGCTCCTGCTTCTGCTTTTATTTTAGAGGCTCTAGGGGGAAGACAGCTAGACTAGTGCTTTTTTACATTGCATTTTTATTTGTTTCTTTTTTGTGGGGGTGGGAAATTTCTCAGCTGGTGATTAAGTGATGGACTAGTTACTCATCCTTATCCCTTTAGTCTTTGTGTGTGTGTGTGCATGTATGTCTGAACACACACAGACAAGCTTACACACGCACACACACTGTAAAATCTTGTTTGCCACTGCAGTGGGCACAAATAGGTGAGCATGACTACAGCCAAGGAGCAAAATGCATCAGGGAAACAAGCCCAACAACAAGATCAGGTAATGCTTATTTTCCTCAATTTCAAACAAATACAGATTTGCATTGTATAGCTCTGTGTTTCGTGTATGCTTATTATTAATATATATATTTTTTAATCTTGTTGGTGTTCATTCCTAAAATTGTCAACTGAGTCACCAGTCAGTGTCAGGAGGAAAGTACTGTGTAGCTGGGTTCAAGGTCTGCTGTCTCAGTGTGTGTGGAGGCTGGAGGGAAGCTGAAATTGTGCTATTTTTAACAGCCTGTACCTCTTGCTGAAGGCAATAGAGGTTTGTTCTGTAACTTGTTCCTTATGTGCAAGGGGCAAGGAGCAGGATGTTGGGACAGAGGCCCCTTCTCGCTGGAGGAAGGGGGTAAAGGTTGTTAACAGCCCCAGTGCAGATGGATGTAAAACTGCAAAAGTGGGTTTCAGCTTCTTACTTGGTCACGCACTTTCAGGGTTTTTTGGAGGTTTTTATGTCTGCCATTGTCTTGGAGGGACACTTCAGAGTACAGCGTGTGCTCAGGCTGTGCGTGTACAAGCAGTGATGGGGGGGAAAGGAGCTGTAAGTAGGTATAACTCCCACTGACTCTGAGGGAAATTGCAGTGCTCACACCGTATCTGAACTTGATTCATTTATTTCACTTGGTAGGTGCTTTATGTGTTTCTGTAAAGGTAGAAAGTTAAAGACTTAATTTTGCCTGTCATGCCTAGTTTTTAGGGGATATTCCTATCTGACTGCACTTACCAGGACAAAATAAAGTCAAAACTTTCCCTGTCAAAAAAGCAGCGGGTGGCAGTAAAAGGGGACATATCCTCACTAGTAAAGGAATAGCACAGTTAAAAAGTGGTGGCATAAGGGAAAGCCTGGTTGTGATCTCTGAGATTCAGCTGAGGATGGCAAATGTTTGTGGGCTCCTGGCGCACCGGCAGACCAGCAGCTCCATCCTCCTTGGCACCAGCTTCCCGTCCCTGGCTTCAGCCCCGTGCAGGGGGGACCGTGGGGAAGCCTGTACGCTCCAGTTCTTCAATTTTCATCGTCTCGTTAAGACATTGGAAGTTCGCTGCTTTAATCTTCAGTTAGGACAGCACAGGAGGATAATTTAAACAGATCTCTCAGGGCACAAATTAATTCTTAAAATAGTTCTTCCTGGCTCGATGAGCTGAGAGCCTCGCATGTTGGTTTCCTTTTTTTTTTGTTTTTTTTAACTCGGTGCTTTATTTTAGGGAATTGGGGAAGGGAAGAGCACAGGAAGACACCAGGCACCACAAACAGCATCTTATAATCTGCATTTTCAGGGTGACATTTTCCTAATGGCCAAAACAGGCTCAATGGTTCAGTGAAAACAAGAAGAAAACAACTTTGATACTGAGGGTAAAGAAACTGTGCCTTCATTTAACCTCACATCTGTTGGGCTTCTCTGCTTCCCTGTCCACTTCTGTTGGCATATGTATGTTTGTCACAGTTTGCTGCAGATTAAAATTAGCCTAGCTCTGTTCCTGGGTGGCAGGGGTGCATAAGTGCCTTTTCTGAACAAAGAGAACTGTGGGGCTGTCCCCTCCTCCTTCTTAAAGCTGTGCAAAACTGCTGGGTTTTGTAAGTCAAGAAGTGTTAAGTCGGTTATGTTTTAAGAAGGAGCAATGTTTTCCTTTCAAGTAGTGTTACCTGCATAATGCCATTTTGCTACTGGCATGCCATGACTTTGCTACTGGCATGCCATGTCTTTGCTACTTGTCTCTTCCCATATGAAATATAAAATGCCTAGAATGGGTCTTTAGTATTATGCAGAGTCTCGATTGAATTTATTCTATAACTGATTGAGTTGCAATTATACCCATATGGCACGCTTAAATATTCTGAAAGTACATGCTCTCTCAGCTCTGCCCTAGTGTGAGCATGAAATAGAAATATCAAGCATATATAAATATCAATGATGTTGATGAATATTAATGTTAGAGTCTGTAAGCACCTTTGCTCACTTCCATTTTTTGTTGTTGTTTTCACAATATATGATTAGTAAAATGGTTTGACAGTGGGGGGTCGAATCCAATCTGTGTCCATTGTTTTGATTGTACTTTTATCTTCCAACACCAAACAGAAATCTAACCTCTTATTTTACTTAAACCAGTTCATAACTGAAAAAAGGCTCTATCCAAATTCTATTTTCAGATGAAATTCTATTTTCAGGCTTGTGAACACCAACAATTGCTGAGGGTTTTTTTTGCTTGCTTAAAACTGATCAAGAAACTGAAAATTGTAGCTGGGAGAAAATTGAAGGCAAAGTGCTGGTCTGTCTGTAGAGAACCGAGTCTTTTTCAGAAGCAGCTGCTGCTGTCGTAAGAGATTGTGACTGTCCCTTTTCTGTATTCCTTACTGTGACATTCCCTGGATCCAAAGGCAGGCAAATGACACACTTGGCTTAAGTCTGTGCTGTGTCCTACCATGCTAACCCAAACAGAAGCTGGGCACAGAAAGGCACTGCAGGAACAGGGTGTGGAAAGTTTGAAAACATCTGCAGAAGCTTTGCAGGCATAAATGAAAAAATCTAATTCAGACCCATGTGTCTGTATGCAAATGAAGGCATGTTCTCAAGATTCACAAAAATTATAATAATTAGGAAATGATTGGGATGTGCAGAGAAGCAATGCAGTGCCTTACCTACTTGAAGTCACGCAGTAAGCATCCCTTTCTTTCCTTTTTTTAACTGAAAATGGTTTTACATGGTTTCTTTCTGATAAGCAGTGTTGCTCACCTCCATGCCAGTTAAACTGTTCAGAATTTTAATCATGTATCTATCTCCTTGCGTATCTTTTTCATGAGCCTGAACTTTACGCCTTTTGGACATCATGTACAGAAAGTGTAAGTGATATGTAATACTGTCTGTTACCATCAAGTTGTGATTGCTTGATCAAGATGTAAGTTGAACGTGTTTGTCTCTGTATGCTTAGGTGCTTTTGACACAGCTATGGTTTCTTGTTCAAATGGTTGGAGTTGGATACCGTGCAGTGTACAATGATTGCAGTTGGCTTTCTGCTAGACCCAATGCTCAGAAGTCCATAGGAAAGCCTGCAGGCACTAATAGACTTGGGCTCTGGCTCAAGAGGACTAGTGAATCTTGTTCTCTGTCTTGGGGATTGTTCGCTGGATGTGTGAATAGACCATTAAAACCACATTTCCATTGAAAAAGGAGAAGAAAATAGCAACAACAGGTCAAGTACTGTGTCAATGTGCTTTAGTAATTCATACTTGCTGAAGATTTTTATGTTTCAACATAAGCCTGTAAATTTGTTATCATAGTTTAGCCCAGTTCTTGTTACTTTTAATGGCCTTTGGGAATGTAAATAGCTCTACAGTCATACATAAAAAATAAGGAGGCTGGGTTTTTATGAAGATGTGGTAAGAGGCATAATGTGCTAAAATGAGACTTTTAAGTATTTTTAAAAATGAGTCAGCATATCAAGGATAGCATGATCACAGATTCTCAAAGACCACCTTTTATAAAACATATTTAAAGGGTTGATTGGTTAATTAGGTACTTGAACACTCAGAATAAATGATCCTGTTTCTTTTGCTATATAGAGAAAAACTGTCAGAGGAAGCGAGATCTTGCTCTACCCTGTACATATCCTAGACAAGGTTGTTTATGATTGTTTGCATGCAGCTCCATATAAAAGACCAAAAATTAAGTAAGGAGCCAGCTTGAGTGTTGCCTTTTATTGAAGTGGGCTACATGGAGGAGTGGAGTCAGATCAATAGAACAGTTATGCCTATTAGCTGTCATTAAGGTAATCAATTTTGAATTTTACAGAACAGGTGGAATTCCAAATAATAGATGCCTTCAAGCGGAGAGAGAAGACATTTGACTTGGAAAACCTAGTCAGACTCAGGAATAAAATGATGAAAAGAGTAATATTTCATGTTTCTAATGTTCCCCTGCCACTCTGTACATCACAGAAGTAGTCTGTAACATCTTGGAGAGTAAGTATAGTTGGAGTATCTAATATACTATGCTGAAATGTGCCTTTATTTGAGCACATTTATCCAAATAAGAAAAAATACATGCACTTTAGGTACATTATGCAGGGCTTTCCCCTAAATAGTTGTAGTCAGGTAGTTTTGGGATTCCTGTAGCAAAGGGTGTCAATCCCTGTGTGCTCTGCTGTCTTCCTTCAAGACATTGTGAATCCTCAGCTATGGTGAGCTAAGTCTTATGCTGTGACTTCGTTCACAGAGTAGATTAAGCTAAAAAATATGGGTGTGCTTACACTGGGAAGTAGTGTGGACCCAGTAGTGTGGACCCACCCCATGAGGGTGAGAGAGATGGTGTTGAGGTCCCAAATACCCATTTTGGACAGGGGGTTATTTCAAGCTAGTTCCAGACTGGTGTGAATGTCCATTAGTGGTTGAAAAGCATCTTCTCATTTAGCTTTATCCAGAAAGAAGACAGTTTGTATGCTCTGAGGCAACTAAAAAATGTGAGTTAGAGCATAGTAGATGGGTAGAATTGAGAAATTTAGTCAGTAGTGCAGTTCTGAATTGACCAAAAGTGCTGGATGCCCATGTCGTTAACAGGGCAGGGGGGATGCAGTTAAGTAAATGTAACTTCATGTGAGTTATGTTCCTGTATCTGAAGATATTCTTAAGTGTTCTTTTCTTTATTTTCCTTTTCCTGTGAGGAGTTGTGACTTAAAATCATTCCAGATCTGCTTTGCTCACCTAAGTGCTGTCCAGAAAAATCATCATCCTTGGTTGCCAAATGTCTTGGTTAGTTCAACATGCTTTACCTGACAGACTGCAACAATCCTGTTTCTCTGTGACACTAAAGCCTCCTTACATCACATGAGCAGTACAAATTGACTCCAAAGAGTGCCGGATCTCTTCACATTGTAAAAAAGCTGTAGTGTACAGCAGGTTCAGGCACATATTATAAGCTGTGAATTTTATCTGTTGAAGTAGGGGAAGTATGTTGCCTTTTTATTTGTCCATACCTTCCCTGGTATTTGCTAGACCACAAAGAGCCATGACTAAATCCTCTATGTTTTCTTGGCAAGATTTGAGATTATGCAATGTAACTTTATGTTAGGAAGCCGACTGAGCTGTGAATCTGTTACAAGAAAGCCCTGATTTATGGTGCCACTAGCTGGCACAGTCAATCCCCACTGCAGCACCCCAGTGGCATAAAATCCACGCAGAGAAATTGAAGAACACCATAACATACCTCTGCAGTACCCAGTACCCAGTGGCCTGAAATGAGCTCGGGCTGGAGCTGCTGAACAGGTAGGAATGAATCTCCCAGCAGATTAACTAATTTAGCGTATTATCTCAGTGACTTGTGATAGCGCAGCTCCTATGTTCTTGGCTGGGCTTGAAAACCGTTGTATCCCAAAGGTGAGTCCCTGCTTGTGAGAATCCCTCATTCTCGCTGCCTTGCTGCAGTATTCTGGCTCTGATTGTTACAGCTCTGCAGAAGTCAGGGGGCAATGTTCACTTTTGGAAGGTGTCTGCCGAAGAGAAGGGAAAGAGAAGAAACCTGACTCTGACCTGCATAGGAAGTAAAGTGGGGTTTTAGTTTTAATGGAACTGTTTAGTGTTAGTTGTTTAAGTGCATAATTTTCTAAAAATAACATTGTTTATATGAGAAAATACTTTTTTTTTTCGTGATAACAACCCTGTAAATTACATATCTTGTAGACCCAACGCAGGCTTTCTCCAGGAAGTCATAGAGAACATTTGTGTTTCATTCTGTTAATGGCATCTGATCTATTTCTCAAGAGATTAAATTTCCATAATAGTGCTCCTGAGAGCACCATATTCAAGAACATGAAATTGCATCAAACTAGCAGTCTTTTCAAGCTTTTAATTCGCCATGAGGAATCCAGGCAGCTAAGTAATGGGGAGGGAGAGACAGAGATGGAAGGAAGCATTTTTGGCATAAAACTGGAGTCTCAAAAGGAGAAGGCTGTATTAAAGCTTTCTTGGTGTTCAGTACTGGAATGGAAGTGCTTCTAGAAAGCCTCAGATATGTCAAGACCACATTATGGTTGGTGATCCTCTGAGCACACAGCTTCAAGGGTTGGTATGCTTCCTTAAGATGCTGCTTGAGATCATGTATGCTTACACACTGGCCATACCTTGAGAGATCAAATGGGGTGTGCTCTGCCACTTGTCCCTGGGACAGTGTTGGCTGACTGCTGCTCTCTCCATTCCTGTCAGAGGTAACTTGTGTTGCAACTTTTCTCATTGAGTCTTTCTTTTGCTGTTGGATCAAGACAGAATAATTTGTCTCTGAAGTTCACCGGATATCTAGGGTTCATGAGAGTGTGTTTGAACTCCACAAGAAAAAAAATAGATTTTTTTTTTTAACTCTTATCTTAAGAGCATCTGATGCTTCATTCCAGTTGTGGTCCATTAGCAGTGCTATGCATTGCTACAGTCATTTCATGAGCAGTGGTTTTACCTGCTTTCAGTTCTTAGGCCTCTAATGCTGCCTCTGCAATCTTTATCATGCATTGAGTTGTGCTTAATCATGGTCACATTGGATGATATGAGAGAAGGTAGCACTTTTAAAACTTGTAGAGTACAGTAATATCTGTTATTTATGTAGTTTATTCTGTACGATTTGCATTCAGGACTGCTTTTTGGTTTGCCCCTTCTTTGTTCCTTCCTTTCATTCTTTCTTTTGTCCTTCCATCCTGCCTTCTCTGATTCTTAAGTGGGATTTCAGTAAGTGAAATAGATTCAGAGAAAGGTGAGTGCCGGCAGCAGCAGCAAAGGAAAGTTAAGCGCGCTTCATCACTAAAGGGCTACTGCAGATGTGGAGAAGAACCAGCTGCAGAAGTGAGAGTGCATTGAGCAAGTTTTCCAAAGCTTTGTTAAACAGGAATTTGGAGATGTACCTATATTTGAAATCAATGAAGGTGATCAAGCAGGGAAAGGTAAGTTAATATCAATTTCTGATTTAATAGCAATGTTTGGGTGGGATTATCAGGTGGCTTTATATGGTGGTTCAGTGTTGGAACATGAAATTTAGTGCTTTTTGTGCTACAGACTTCTATTGTGGCTTTGAGCAAGACTGTCAGACTTAGATCCTCGGTGGCAGTCAGCAGCTGCTCTTCTGCCAAGATAGTCCATTGTTGCCTTAAGTTGGGAAAAGAAAACCCTCAGACCTGGGCATCTCCTGAGGATAAGTAAATGAAATATGAAGTTCAAAGATAGTGTAGTAACTCAGGCTGCACGAGTGCCTGAGATATCAGAGAGATGTACTCCTTGATGTTTAGAGAGTGTAGGTAAAGGGACATAGGAGAAAACCTGAAAGTTAAAACTTATTCTGAAGACTTAGAGATGAATAAGAATTTCAGCAGGAAAAGATCAAGATAGAGGTAAAACCTGGCAGGACTTCAGATAGTTATAAGCAAACTCGTAAATGAGAAAGAGATAATGCAGAGAATTTTGGGATTGTATCTTATTTGAAGATTTTGGGAACTTGAAGCAATTTTATAGTTTGAGGTAAAAGAGAGATTCTTCTTTCATCTCTCGGTTGCATAATGCAAAGAGACCTTTTTCGAGAAGGAGTAGTTTTTTGTTTTTTTTTTTTTTTTTTTTCAATAGGAATACTGTGGTGTAATTAGTAGCCACAGAGATGAAATGGAGAAGTAAATGGGGAGATGATGAGCCAGTGAAATGTGTGGTCAAGGGTAAAAACAAAACCTTCCAGAAGTGGAAGCCAGATGCTGAAGTTTGAGGCCCAGGAGGTTAATGGGGTTTCATCTTCCTGAAAGTCAAGATGTGGCTGTGAGCCAAGGCTGAAGCATAGAGCCTGGTACTTGTAGAGAGAAAGACCTGCCAAAAGTTGTGGAAGTTGTGAAGAAGCGTGATGGAAGTGGAAAGGACATAGCTACTTCCCACTGCCATTGGTGAAAATCCTCCACAGATCAAGGAAAATGAGAGAGGAGTGGGCTAGAGAGTTACTATTAGCTATCTGGAGGAATTATGGGAATTGCAGCAGAAGTAAGATCAGATTTGGTGGTGGAAAATGCTTGTAGGAAAAGAGGCTGCCAGGTAGGCAGCTGGTTAATAAGAAAGAAGGGAGCACATGACAACACCCTTCCTTGTCCCAGAAGGAGGTGGCAGCAGGAGCAAGGAGGCAGGGGAAGGAGGGAAATCAGCTGTGGCCGTATTGAACAGGGTTATGATTAGGGTAATGTTTCAAGGTCTTGTCTTGTTAAATAGCCCTGTAGCGCTGGCATCGTGGCTGTGCATATGGGCTCGGTGGCCTTAGCGGGAGTGGCTGGCAAAAAGGGAAGGGAATCTTCCTGCATCACTGAGAGTGAGGAGTGCTCTTAGAAGGCATTTCCCTGTCTCCATGACCACCTTAAAAAAAAAAGCCAAATTATCATGGGCAGAGGGTAGGTGAGGTTAGTTAGAATGTGCTGGGACAGAGAGTTAGCTGATGGGATCCCGATGAATCACCAAGGTGGCAGGAATGTCTAGACATTGTCTCTCTGCTGCTGCCTCAGCTCTTTGGTGGGCGTACACATACTGCTACCATCCCTGTGTGGGGAAGCCTTGAGCCCTTGCTGCACCCACTTTTACAGATGTGAACACACAAGTCTAAGCTGAGTGAGGAATTAAGCCCTGAGTATGTTTCATGGGGAACGAGGATAAAACAGGCTGACGCACTTACTTAAGAAGAGTTAAACTGAACTTACACGTGAAATGATCATGCCAAAGCACATTAGAAAGAGGAAGAAGAGTTTCATTGAAATAGTAAAAAGAAGCAAATCTGAAGGCTGAAGTGTTGGTTGGTTGGGGTTTTTTTTAACCAGCTTACATACTTGCCTTTGTCAGCCTTAAAACAAATGTCTGTTGCTATTATTGTTTATAAAAACTAAAAGAGATAAAAATAAAAGTAAATTTTATATAAAGATTCACAAAGTTTTGACGAAAGTAATTTATATTACTGCTTAACTGCTACTGCGCTTGAAATTGGAGAGATAATAAGCCTTCATCTAAAGCAATTAGTCTGCAGTTTTTGACTCCATTACCTTCACTTATGTGTGTAGCTGAATAGTTACATGCAGATATTTAAGGTTTAGTGATAGCATATTACTGACAAAAGTGAAATCACAACTTAGATATTAATTTATTGTTAATTTAGCTTGTCAGAGATACCATAATAAACATGTAATTGACTGGGGGTGAATTTATGCAGTAGCATATTATGTGAAATGTATTTTGAGTCTTTAATTTAGCTTAATCACCCACTGTGACCAACCTTTCAACTCTTTTTGTGTAGGGTTTAAAGGGGCCTGATACTTAGTGGCAATGTGGTTGTAGGAATTAATGAATGGTACATTAACTTGTAACCATCCTTAAGTGTATTGCAGCCTTACATTTTTATCTTTCTGTTTCCATGGCCAGGAGCAAACAGGTTATTTTCAAATGCATATGCAGCATTTTGTGGCTACTGGTAGAGAGAAGCTCAAGGATAGATAGGGAAAACATATTGCAACTTAACCCTTATGAAAATGAGAGAGAGAAGAGCCATGAAGTCATGGGGGTTTAATTGTACAAAACAGTCTACAGCAAAGCAGATGATACATACCTTGAAGGATTGAGTAAGCAAAAACTTCAGGGTTTTTATTTTTCTGAGATGCTATGGTACTAGATAAGAAGGAGGAATTGCTGAAGGTGAGGAAAGATAAAGGAACTTTTTCTTTTTTATTGTTATTTCATATACTGCAGATGCCATTGCACTGAGTATAATAAGCATGACTAGTCTTTGTAGCAGGAAATTTGTAGCTAAACTTTGCTTCTTGTACCTAAGAAGCCCTGGCACTTCACAGTTTAGTAGAATCTAATAATAATAGCAGCCTTAGTTTTTATAATTTTCATGTCCCAATATCTTTGATGTAAAAGTTAATTTGCAAATATTGCTGAGAATGATGATACATTGATTCTAATGAGTATTTGAAATTAATCTCTGTAAGCTTAATCATTAGAGGCTTCAGTTGCATTAAATAGAACTATTTTCCATGGTCTTTCTCTCATAAGGTATAATACATAGTTTTAAATGGATTATATTGATGCTTGACTTTGTTGTTGAAAGTCATTCTATAATTAGAAGTTTTATTCCAACAATCCAAGCTAAAATGGCCAGACAAAACAAAAAGCAGTTGTGAATGTATGGGACAGAAAAATATGAAGAGAAATTGATTGAAATAGCCCTGAAAAGTACTTAGCAAATAAAATTTGTCCATTAATAAAATGTATATATTTGAGGAAATGTTTTGACTTTCTTTGCTCCCTTGTTCAAAAAAGTAGCTGCCTTCAGTTCCTACTCATCTACTTAAGAAATGTTACCTTCCTGCCTATAACATCTTTAAGGTTGATAGCAAGTAAATAGATGACATCTTCATTTGGTTTTGTTCCTTGTTTACAACCTGGGCTTTCCAATGCCCTTCAGGGAGATTAGGAGACTGTGCTGTTATCTACTAGGCATCTTTCACTCAAGTATGTTGACGAATTCAGCATTGATACTGGGCTGACTGTTGACAGAGTATCCCTGTATAAAACAGAGAACTTTAAGGAATTCTAGAAAGTGCATATATCTGAAATACGATGTAGAGATATTTGGAGTGAGTGGCCAAATTAGGAATAAATCTGTTGGCTTCATCAAGCCTTGAGCTGGCCCCTATAATATCTTTCACTAACCTGAAAACCCTGGTGTAGAAAATCAAGGCTTTAAATCTGTAACAAACTTGTAACAAATCTGCAACAAACTTGTAACTTACAGTTTTATTCCAGCTGGCCATTCTGTTTTCATACAGCTTTTACAATAGAAAAGCTAATACTGCGAGTCTATCTCTGTCTTGTACTGTTCTGTCATGATGGTAAGAAATGCTTCTTTCAGAAGTAAAATTTCTATTAGGTCCTTGATATGTAAACTTTGATGGAACTCTGTCTGAGGATGAACTTCAGGATTAGGACCACAATATAAATCAGGCCATGTTTACATGTTGGAATAAGGATGCAGGCCTGGTTCCCTCATCATTTGTTTCAAAAGATTTATTTTAGCACCCGTTGACTCCTATCTTCTTTCTTGTGAGGAAATACTGTTCATGCTGGTCTCCATCTGACCTTGAGGTGGGAGGTGACTAGAACGTACTCAGGGTCCAAGTAGATCTACTGCCAAATTTTCATGCTAGATAGTGTTCTTCCTATAAATTCCTGTAGGTTCCTATAAATGCCTGTAAGTTTCTATAAATTTTAGAACTGCTCCAGTCAGTTTTAATGCTCATAGCATCTGGGTGGGTCAGTAAATAAATTGTCATTCTCTGTGTCATGCAAAAAGGGAGCAGTTTTTTTTGCTCTTCAGTATCCCGTTGTGAATTCCAGAAAGACTACAGTGATCAAGAGCACACCGCCACTGTCACAGGCTAAGCCCAGATTTTAAGTCTTCAGTGTAAATTAGAGATTGTTTAAAACTATGATGCACTGGGTTGTTTGGTTTTTTGGTTTGTTTGGTTATTTTTTTTCCTGTAACATGCAGTTCATTCATGCAGGGATATTACCACTAAATCATCTAACTCAAAATATTTTGGGGAGATATCTCCATGGAGCTCCATCTGGGAATAGATAAGAAACCAACTGAGAGTTTATGGGTCAGGATTAAAGGGAGGGCAGGGAGAGGTGACATTATAGTGAGGGTCTACTACAGGCTACCCGACCAGGAAGGTTGAGTGGATGAGACACTCTACAGACAGATAGGAGCAGCCTCATATTCACAAGGCCTAGTCCTCATGGGAGACTTCAGCCACCCCAGTATCTGTTGGAGGGACAACATGGCAGGGGATAAGCCATTCAGGAGGTTTGTGGAATGGATTGATAATAACTTTCTTCTCCAAGGGATAGAGGAGCCAATGTGGAGAGGTGCTAGGCTGGACCTTGTTTCACCAACAAGGAAGGGCTGACATGGAATGTGAAGTTCAAGGGCTGCCTTGGCTGCAATGACCATGACATGGTGGATCCTTAGGGCAGCAAGCAAGACGCACAGCAAAGCTCAGTACTTTGGATTTCAGAAGGGCAGACTTTAGCCTCTTGAAGACAGGCTGAGAGACTTCAGCCTGGAGAAGAGAAAGTTCCAGGGAGCCCTTAGAGCAGCCTTACAGTACCTAAAAGGGCTGACAAGAAATCTGGAGAGGGGCTTTTTACAGGGGCATTTAGTAACACAACAAGGGGCAAATGGCTTTAAACTGCAGGCAGGTGGATTTAGATTAGGTATAAGGAAGAAACCCTTTACTGTTACGTTGGTGAAACACTGGAACAGGTTGTCCCAAAGTGTTCACAGCCAGGTGTGAGGGGGCTTTAAGCAACCTGGTCTAGCAGAAGGTATCCCTGCTATTGCAGGGGGATTGGAACTGGATGAGCTTTAAGGTCCCTTCCAACCAGACCATTCTATGATTCTATGATTCCATGTTGAATGTTTTTGGGCCATAAACCTAGTTTTACCTAAGAATTTATGTGCAATTACATTAAAATGGAAAACAAAAAAGAGATTGAAATGGAGATTTGATGGGATGGAGAATTACCAAACAAAAAAATTCTCATTGTTCTAAAAATTATTTCTGCTGCCAAAATATACAATAAGCTTCTGGTTTTATTCTTGAGGGTTTAAAATACCTGAAAACTGAAACTTTTTGCCTGAATTTGTGATAAAACTGGATTTAATCATACCACCACCCCCCCATTTATATCAGAAAGCTCTTCCCCATCTTGCTCCAGGAAAGAAAAGAGGGCTAGGCTGCTTGCTACTTCTGTAATAAAACGTTTTGGAAATACTGTTTTATGTACACAAAGATTTGGAGTAATTGAGCTCAACAGGCCATGTAAAATACACATGAGAAATAATGCATGTACTTGAGGCTAAAAATATAAGCTTAAATGAATCCTAGTGGGATGCTCAGAGCTCATGCTACTTCTAGTCCTCTTACTGAAACTAGAGCTTATTTTTCTTTGCTTTTGTTTCCCAAATAGCTTCTTTGTCATTTTCCTTGACCTCTGTGAAAAAGTTTAAGCAAGAATCAATTCTTTCTTCAGCTAAGTTGCTGCAGAACAGTCTACTGTAATACACAAGGCTGTGTGTAATCCTGCAGAGGAGAAGAGGAATAGATGTGGCAGTGGTTTGGGAAAGCAGTTATTGAGAGATTATAACAAAGCTACATGAGTGTGCTCTTTCTCCAGGAAGTGACTGTGTAGGGAGACAGTGATATACATTTTCCAAACTTTGTTCCTGATTACGTTTCATTCTGTCCTATCCAGAATCTTGTATCTTTGGTCACAAATGCATATGCATTACAAGAAACACAGCTTTCAATATCTGCTGAACCTATGTTTTGTCTTTCTTTGGCCTGTTTCTTGAGTAGATGTTTTGTGTCAGTCAAAGAGAAACTGTTTTTGTGAGGAAAAAGGTATTAACTTGTTGGAAGCTAGTCACCAAATACTGCTTGTACTTTTACGTGTGGTTGGCTGCTTGTCAGGTGTAATGCGTAACTTTTATTTATTTTTATTGCTGAAACTGCTGATAAAACAGGAGATGACAGTTGCTCTAAGGAGACTGAATTTAGGTGACACTCGGATGTTTATACTTCATTGCTTTTCATTGTCTTGACAGTTTCCATAGAGTTTCTTTCCATCATGTAAGCCTTCAATTACCAAATGAAAATCAGTCCATGGCCCAAAGCCAAAAAACTGTTGAGCAGGATATTTTATATTCTTGGTCAACGTGGATAATACAATTAACTCAAGAATAGATCAACTTCCGTTAAGGGATTCTTCAAGACCAATTGTGTTGGCAGTGTGCAGAAGACCTGAATCTGAAAAAAGGTGTGGCATTCACTTGTCCATGTGTGCTGGTTGTCTTTGCAAATGTTAACTTTTCCTTTTGCTTTCATGTCCTGGGAGGGAGAAGAAGATAAAAAAAAAAACCCTTGTATTAAGCCAGTCTATTAGCTTAAGCAAACAGACCAATGAAATCTTTGCTGTCTGCTTTGTGAAATTCCAGTGAGTGAGAGAAGACAAGGAAAAATCCACCTGTGCCTGTGGGAATTATGGATTTAAGGAAAGAAATATTTTTGCAGAATTAGCTGCTGCTGTTGCTAGTCTCTCTTATTCAGTCCTTCCCGCCTGGGAGGTGGTTTGTAAAGGGGTTGGGAGATGGCAGGCAGTCGCTTCCTGCTGCCTGGCTGTGGCATTCATCCTCCCGGTGCCTCAGTTGCAGCGTTCTTTGACACTGCAGCAGAGGCAGATGGCTGAGGGTGGCACTGAAGGCTCCCATCCATTTTTAGCAGCAGATTCCAAAGCCTGCTAACGATTTACTCTCAGCTGGGTAATGCTTCAAACTTTGGCCACATATTCAACTTTTAAAAAGCTAGGCTAGTTCCTGATTTTTTTGAGGAGAGCATTTGGGACAAATATCCTCCTGAGTTTTACTGATGCCACTGAAAGATGCGATCCTGTTTGTTGTGAGATGCACTCTGCATGCCTGAAACACAGCTATAATGACTGAACAAGCTGCAGAGTCTTATTTAGAGTGCTGGGATTTGGCAGGAGATGACCAGTTAACATGAAAAGCCAGGAAGAAAATCAAATAGTTGTGGGAGATGTTGAAAGTAACAGATGAGAAGAGGTTGCTTGCAGAATTTTGATTCTGCACAGTGAATTATTGCTGGCAAATTGAACTGCTGCCTGCTTTCCAGTGACATTAGAGAGCTGGAAATAATGCATATTTTGGCCAGGCAGTCATCTACTGTCTTTTATTGACAGGCAAGTAAAGCCTGAATGGGGAAAAAGACTAATTAATCATTACTTTATGTAACCCTTACCAGCATGATACAGCTTTTACATTTGAGTCCTAGCGTGCAGTGTTTATTTAAATTAAGTCTGTGGGTTTTTTTAGCTTTAAGATCCAGGAATAAAACATGTATATACATGTAGATACTTGGGGGTGTTTTAGGGGAGCCTAATAGAGTTAGGTGTCCAAGTCCAACCCAAAATGACGGTCTCAAATGTTTTTTCTTTCTGTATGCCACATAGTTGGTAAATAATGCCTGGGGGAGAAACTGTTGAGTTGTGATAAATTGTTAAGCATCCGAAAGCTATTGTTGGTCTCACTGGGGACCACTGAAAGCTCAATGCTCTTGAAAATCCAGCCAATTATGTAGGTGCTTATGCACAGGCTTTGAAGGCTCACTTTTCTTGCGCATTAAAAAGGATGTTTTTTTAAAGCTTTCTGCTGCTAGAAGCCATATATTTTCCCCTCTGTTTTCTTCTGAAAACAACTAAAAAGGTAGCACACTTGAAACAAACACATTTGAACCTCTGTGTAGTCAAATTATGGTGTTTAATTCTGCGAAGTTGCGGGTGATCTGTTGGTCAGTATTAAGAAGGAAAATGTAGCATTTTCTCAGATTTTAAGGCATTAGATAATCCTCTTGAGTTTTATCTTTTTCTTTTCATCCAAGAGATAGTAATGGAACTGAATTGGCATTTTAATGGTAGAATATAGTTTGTTTTCTTTTTTAATTGAAATATAACAGACTCTGAAAGACCTCAGGACAGGAGATGCTCTAAAATAACTATTTATTCTATTTATGATAATGAAATGTAATTATGGGATTATGTTGTTTAAATATAGCCTACTTACAGAAAGGTGTGTGCTGCTAAAATGGTGCTTTCCACATGTAGTGATAATACCTAACATATTCTTGGTGCTTTATGTCTACAAACTGCTTTTAAAAGTATTCATTCTGACATCTCAGTGATGTAGGTAAACTGTATTACCCACACTTGGCAGAAAGGGAAGCTTAATGCGAGAATGAAGTGACTTGCCCAGGGCTAAATTGCTCCTGTGTTTCAGCCTCTGAGCCGGTGATGTGCGACGCTGTTTGCTGCTGTGGGGACTATCACTTTGGGTCAGCACTGGTTTCAGGCTGTTTGTTGCAAGGTGCAGACATGTCCTACATTGCTTAAGCATTTTGACAATGTTAACAATGATTTATTCATTCATTTATTCATTCATTCAATTACTCAGGTTTCAGTTCTTTTAAATAGCATCAGACACCCTTGAATCTTTGGCTTTTTATGGGCACTTCTAGGGATTTGACAGCCTTTTAAACAAAATCCTCCTAGACTCTAACAAGTAAGGGCAGATATTAACACTCCATCAGGAATACTTGTGCACACTATGATTATATATGTTAATGCATACACACACAGATACACAGACATGCAACCCCACTGTGAAAATCAGCAAATGAATCCTTGTGCCTGCCAGCACCCGTTAGCTCTGAACCTGAGAGCAAGAAAACACTGTCTTAAGGCCAAGATGTTTCCAGAAAGATTCTGAGCAGTATCTCACCCCTTTGAGAGGCAGTGCTTTCCAGTTTCCACTGGATTTCTGCTGGCCAAAGTAATAACTGACTTGGGAAAGAAAAAGCAGACTGGTACCCCTTCTGAAAAAATGTCTCATTTCTAGAGTAAAGAATAGTGCCCTTCCCCTGCAGATGTTTTTAAATTTGAAGTGGTTTGTTGTTTGTTCCTGAAGGAAAAAGAATTTCATTATATCTGCTGGTTTGTGTAAAAAAATCCAAGTGCTGTGGGTGACTGCTTTGCAGACAGGAGAAAATGAGTCCCAGAACTGCCTATCGGATGCACTGATGAAACCTCCTCTTGTATCTGAGTGCCTCACAACTGCTAATGAATTTAACCTCAGTGATAGGGATGCTAGCACAGCTTATGAAGCTTGAACAGAGCATTTTTTGGTTAGTCTTCCTAACTATCACAGGCTGCACACTTACCTTTAATTTGCGCTTTTCCTTTTAGAGAGAGAGGATAGAGGCACAAAGAGATGATCCAGCTGTCTTAGACCCGGCGCTTAACCCTTGCCTCCCAAGTCTTCAATGCTTCCATCATCAAACTTGCCTTTCTCCTAGAAAATTCAGTATCTTCTGTCCTCACCCAGCAATGACAGGAGTATTTTATAACCTGCAAATGTGTTTGCTTCCCTTGAGGGGCAGAATATATGTCATTCCTTAGTTGGCAAATAGGAATGGCATGAGCGACGTGTGAACAGTGCTGCTTTTAGCTGTCCTACTAGACAGATAGTTCTGTGGCCATGGGTCACTGACCTCAGAGAAAGAAATATGATGAGGTTTTCAGGAAAACCCTTGCAATTTCTCTTTCTGGCTTTCATAGGATGGTAAAGCAACTGCATTTTCAGTAAGCTACAGCTAACGAGGACAAGGAGGGACAAGAGAAAGTGTGGGGGCTGGAGGAAAAGGAGCCTTCCCTTGAAAACAGATGTAGTAGTGTGTTAAAAATATATGTGTGGGGAAGAAGGAAAATCAGTAGTAGAATAAATCATCATCACACTGTTTCTTTCTGGCAGTTCTGCATCTGAGACTATAGACCGTGTCTGTCCTGAAATACTCCAAGTGGGTTTTCCCCATCCTTGTGGCTCTAGCAGAATAAGTGGCACGGAACTGGCCTCACAGTCCCACATTTTCCAAAAGAAAAGGATTCTAGCACTTGGTCGACTGCAGTATATGCTGTTTTCAAGAAATATTTTCCGATTAAGTAAGATAAACTTTTGCTTCAATTTCTTGGCTTAATAGTTCAATTTTAACTGTATCTAATACGTATGCTTTTGGTTGTTTGGCTAACTTTGACTCCTTTTTAAAGATTCATAATATGGAAAACTACCCAAAATATTTGTTTTATTTTCATTACATCCATGTGTTATCAAGCAATACATGCAAACATGCACACGTAAATGGGCATACCTACCCAACTGAAACCAACTTCTCCTATCCAAAGAAACAATCAAATAAGATTTGAGCCAAACATTAGGAAGCTTGAAAAAACCAAAAATGTCCAATTTAAGGGCTTTCAGAAAAGCAGTCTTTGATAGTAAGTGTGATTTTTGGAGTATAATACTGATGACTTTACTATCTAGGATTTTGGGTTTAGTTGTTGAAGGTATCAGATAGGGTGTAGCGACTGAGAAAGATGGTCTAGTGGCTGAGGAGGTTAAATGCTACTG
Source organism: Coracopsis vasa (assembly GCA_026283785.1). Taxonomy (NCBI): domain Eukaryota; kingdom Metazoa; phylum Chordata; class Aves; order Psittaciformes; family Psittacidae; genus Coracopsis; species Coracopsis vasa. The sequence continues at coordinate 47,837 of JANHGB010042877.1, read as the reverse complement.
AGCCCTCTCGCACCCTTGTGCCGTAGTTTCTGTGTGAACCTGAGTGATCCCCTTAGCTAAATTTTTCACAGGTTTCATGGTTCTCATTTGTCCTATTTCTTTCCCAGTGCTCAGCTGGATGTAGTTGCTCAGTAAGACTCTGTATTCTAAACCAGGTTTGGGTGGGATTTTTTTCCGACTTTCAGAAGTGCTAGACATTTCTGGCTACAATTGAACTAGATAGGAGCTATACTTAACTATATAAAGTTATGATAATTACTCAGAAAAAAAACCCTGATCTCAGGTGTCTGAAATTGAACACCCTAAATTAGCAAAATGTTTGACCTTAATCATTCTCTGACTCAACTCCCTATCTGTGCAATGGGATAATATATTCTCTTTGCCATGTAGAGGTGCTGTGTAAAGAAAGTGGTGAATATTTGAAGCACTCACTTATTGTAGTGATGAGCTCCATAGAAACCACTATGAGAAAATTGATAAATCTGCCTTTAAAGCAGGTTAGGATTGTGTGCTGCAAATAAGCCTGCACACACAAAGGTGAGGATCAAATGAAATATTGAAGAGGCCTCATTATGTGTGAGCACCAGCCACTTGGTGGAATGTCTGAGGCAGTTGAAGGTGTGGAGGATATGTAATTAGACTGTAGGACAATACATAGGCGCAAGGGGCTGAATTAGAGCTTGTGGACCTTGAGGCTTAAATCTGACATTTCCCAATTTACTGCCTGTGTGTGAACCTGTGAACCTTAATCTTAAGGCAAATTTTGTCTGTTATTGTTGAATAGAGGTAAGATTTTCAAAACCAATTGGCTCTGTCCTGTCTCTGTTGCTGGAAAAGATAAAAGGAATTTATGGATGACTTTAGTGGGAGCAGAGTTAGGCCAGTGGTGAGTACTTTCAAGTCACAAACTGCGATTTATGTTGCAAATTGTCTGAAAAATACACTTGGAAAAAATGCATTACTTACTTAATTCTTGAAGTCAGTGAAGTTCTTGTATTTCCTAAGGGCTGTTAGCTTTCTTTATTAAGAACAACCTTGTATGTGAGATGTTAAAATTAGGTATTGGCAGTGTTTATTGTTGTTTGCTAGTGCATAGCATGAGTATGCACGATTGGTCTTACTAACCTTGAATTCAGAATTTCATTGACCTAATTCTGAACATCAGAAACCTTGAGGTAACCTATAGAGGTTTTTATCTGACATACGGAGTCATATTTAAATGACTCACAGTCAAGTTTTAGCATTTATTTGTATTACAGCAAGCATCAGAGATTAAACTCCTATTGTGTCAGGTTCTTATCAAACACTGCCGTGAAGATTTGGCAGTATAAACTGACAAATGGATTTTTTTCTTATTCCTGTTTTACACACACAGGAGGCAGAATCTGGCCTTCAGGGAGCAGAACTTGTTTTACTCTCACTGAAGAAGAGGAGAGACTTCCTTCAATTCAGGCTCAAAATCTTCAGCAGAATCACTAGCAAAATCATCCAGAGCTGTTGGGTCAGAGTTGTAATTCTAGCAGTGTTAATTTATTTCTTTTCTCCCTTGCAGATACAGCCTGAGATTTTGCCTTTTCTTTTTTCTGCACCCTTTTAAGACTTTTTTGATCCCTCATATGCATACAGTATCTTATGTTAGTAGCAATTGTTTTCCCTGCAAAAGAGAATTTTTTTCATCACAGATTTACTCAATGCACCTACCATGTCTTTATTTGACTTTGGAAATAAGAGTGTACTGAAGTCAATGCTGCAGTACATTCCTCCCACTCCCAGCATAATTTTCTACTATACCTTTGGCATAGACTTCCGGATCTTGCACATTTTCTTAGTGGTAAAGAAGAAACATTTTAACTACTACGATTTATGAGACCTCACAGGGAAAGCATTATTTCCTTAGAAGTTGCAGAAGTAAATATCAGTATTCCTCATAGTGAAAATTCAAGAGAGCTAGCAATTGAATTGAAATACCTATCTTAACTCCAGGAAGCTGGCCACTTTCACAAACTAAAGGAGTGCTTTGAAAAACGTCTGTCAGCTCTCTCCCCCGTGGAAGCCCACTGTTCCAGCACACTATCTTTTTTCCATTGTTTAATGGGTTCCACCTAGGATGGTGAGCTGTGATATGAAACAGCAATAATAAACTGTCAGTAGCACAGATATGGCGAGGTACAAGCTGAGATACACATCGTGGAGGACTATTTCTTTACTGTGCTAAACAGGGTTTATCATTCTGAATTCTGTTTTGGAAATGACCACATGTAGGGGTGGGTAGACTAGATGAAGATACTAGCTTTTCTGGGAAAGCATTTTCTAATTTGTTGTCTATTTTTTCTAATTCAGTTGACTTTCCAATGCCCTTTATTCTCTCTTAGCCACCAAGTGCAACTCCTAGTTTTTAGATTATCAAGTAGTTATTCATATTGTAATAATATCTAATAGTTCTGGCCATTATGATGGTCTCTATTTCCAAAGAAATTAAAATCTAAGTGTAAAGTACGAGATCATGTTGATGATGAGCACAAATAGTGAAACAGAAAAGCATAGGAAGACAATAGAAAGGGCTCTTTCTTCCTAGGATTTGACCAGGATCCTGAAGTACAGGGTTATACATTGAGCACATTAGAATGCTTAGGATCAATGAATAGACATGAAATTCAACGTGTTCATCCCAAAAGAGTGTAACTTTTTAAAAATCAGTGTTTTCTCCAGTGGGACACTGAAAGGGAGGAAAAGTGCATTTGCAGCTGGAAACCCTTCTCTCATTGTTATAGTCACGAGGGAAGTTCAACCTGCAGTTTACAAGCCTAGCTGGATGGTGGCAGAGAAGAGAAACTCTATATTGCTTGTTGCCTGCAGTGGTTCTGGCAACACAATTCAGAGGGGAATTCAAACAAAGTGATTTCATTATTCCTTCTCTCCTATTATCTCATTTCTTTCTGTTTTATGAGTACTGAAGTATAATGTTAAATTTGTTTCAAATCACATTTCTTTATTGTTTCATTTTTTATTGTGTTTATTATTGTTGAACAAAAAAAACTCTAACAGCAGCCCTAATGAGATAGTAGCAGTCTATATGATGATGAGATTTTAAATGTTAGATATAAATTAGTCTTAAGAATAACAAGGTTTCATTCTTTTACGCAACAGGAATATATTACTAAATCTCTAATATTATGTGTTAAATATGTTGTTAAGGACAGTGGGGATTTCACATGATGTGCACTCACATAAGCCCATCTGTAAGACATGAGTAAACTCTGTTATTTTGTAGCTTGAAATCTCACTCATCTATCTACTACACTTCAAGATTTATTCTTAGGAGGAGCAAAATTATATTGCTGAAAGACTGAGACCAAACTCCATGTCTTAGTGCATATCTATATTTTTTTGTGGGCATCTGTGAGATTGCTGTATGTTCCTCTGAAGGACAAAAAAATAGTTCCTTGTTCCAAGGTAGCTCATTTAGCAAGAAAGAGAGTAAAAACTTTGATCCCAGTAAATTTCTAGAAGATAAAGAAAAAATATGAAAATGAGATTTCACCAGAAATTGAATTATGGTGTGCACTATAAAGCTCCATTTAATAGTGAAGTTAATAACTAATGTATTTTCATATTCCATTTCCTCCAAGACTTCAGTTGTTTTTCTAGATCTGGGTGGAGAAGCTATTCCTCAGCTGAATAAGAACAGCATTCTTCATTACTGTGGCAGCATGACTCTTGGGAGAAGTTTATGGGAAGTAACTTTCATCATATGGTAGAAAGTTTATGGAGCTCTTGAGCTGTTCCATTTCTGCAGGTTGGCCCATTGAAGGACCTGGACCATCACACTGCTCACAGAGTACCTGTTCATCTGCCTGAGCCATTGCAATGGGTCCATCACCGAGATTATTTTGTTAAAGTGAGCAAGATATGGTCTGCCATATCTATAGCAATTGGTTTAAATATTCTGGTTGTGCCATTCTCCAAATCATGACAGAAAACACTTCTAACTAAACCATTAAAAAACCAAAACCAATTCTTAATTCTGGGAACTAGGATTACTATTTATAAACAGGAAGCGAATGTAGCGTAACCAGTCACTGCACATCAGGCTTCCTGAAATGCTAGTATTATTTAAAAAGTACCTATAAGGCGATTGATATTTGGAGGCATTAAACGCTCCTACTTGAAACACCGTTATCCTTTCAGTTATATTGATTTCTTTTGTGACTCTTGGTTTCTTTCCCAGGAACTTACAATGCTTGCTAAAAGCTCATGTTATTTATCTTCCATGAACTCTTGCAGATCTATGATATTTCAGCAGAATTCTATTTCTTAGCAATCTGCTCTAGATGACATATTTTTTCCAGAATCTAGCCACAGGCTAGATTGTTTTTCATCTGATATCCAAATTATTCAAAGACATGTCATCTGAGAAATACTGTAAGCAATAAAAGGGAAGGATTCGGGAATTTGTCAGTGCAGAGCTAGTCAAAATCAGGGCTTTTTTTAAGGTCTCTCTGAACCTTCTTTCAGCACAGATCTGATTTAATATTATTACATGTTTTCATCCCTCTGTGCTCCTCTCTTGACCTCAGGATGCCAGTCCTATTTTTGTGGGAAAATGTCTGCAATCTGCTTACAAATGTCTTCTAGCAAAGAATTCTGGACTCAGTTGTGCTTGGAGTATGCCTGAAATATAGGAGCTATTCAATAAATCTTAAATTCCACATTTACTATTACTGCATCTATTTCCGTTAGGTCTATTGGTAACTGCATTGCCTTCATGTGGTTTCTTCCTCAAACAGCTCTTTGATAGTGAATTTGTGTGAGACATCCTCTCTCTGCATGCTGGGGCAATGTCTGCTCCTGAGAAAAAGGAAATAAACTGTTGGTGTCTGCAATTTGCATGTCTGCAGTTACTGTACATTTTTCTCTATTGGCAAATGTGCTGGAATGAGTGCCTTGGAAGCATTTTCTCTTGTGTACACATTATGAGCCTTTCCCTGTGCAGTTCTAAGAAAACACTTCTTAGAGTCCCACTTTTAGCTTAGATACATCAAAGACATTACTGATGTCTCTTGATAAGAGACTTTTAGCTATGCTTTGTGGCTGCCTTTTATTATAATGATATTTTGCAACTTTTTGTGTTATGAATAGTTCGCTGCATTTCACTGAGTTATTTCTGTCTGTTCAGTTTTATTACTACTATTAGAAAAAGTGTGGTATTTAATGTATTTATTTGATACCTGTAAACAGAAAAATGACTGCTCAGCACTGCATGAGCTCTGATAGATATTTTAAGCTCAACACTATTGCATAGGAGAAGGCATTGTTACATAAAGCATGAATTTGCTTGAATTAACAATAGTGTGTTTGAAGTTCCTTTAGGAACAATCTTGCAGTGACTTGAGCATGTTCTTTGAAGTGCTGTGTTGGAAGAAATGCTCTGTTTCTGATAAAGGTATTCTATTTGACATTATATGAAACAGTTATTACTCACTTCAACCCATTTGGCCAATGAAACTGAAAACATCCTCAAGCATTAAACTTGCATTCCTCTTAACATCTCTACTGTACCAAGGCAACAATAATGCTGAGAAATTTCATTGCTGATTATAAGTGGCAATATCATTAGTCATCAGAGTCATTATTAAATTATATGATTTGTTTAATAGATCTGCAGTATATTTAGATTGCCGAAAAATCAATTACATTCTTTTCTACATAGAGAGTTATTGGAAAGAGCCTACAAACACACATCAATAGAAATTTATGTGAGACTGTTCTAGTAGGAACTAAACTGAAGATAAAATTCCTGTGATAATTACTAAAGCCTTTCTTATTTCTGAGAGCTGGAACTTGGTCCTGGTGTAAGATAGCGTTTATGTCAACATGTTTGTGATTTGACCTTAAGGCAAAGCTTGAGGTTAGGCCAAAATGATATTGCACATAAGCAGCCATTACCTCACAGTTATTCATTGTGTCTGCAGATGATATCAGATATGGTGATAGTTTTTTTCTTAGCATTAGGAATGGCTTTTAATTTTTTGAAGTGTAAATGCCTTGTGCCATTTTCATGCCCTTAGTTGTCCAAGACTCTTGCATAGCCTTGATATCTGATATATACAGAGAACTTGCATAGCCTTGATATCTGATATATACAGAGAACTTCAGACCTGCGTCTTTCTGGAGTGGCAGAGAGAAACCAAACAGGATGCCCTATGACATCTAAAATAGTACATGACATCTGTGATTAAGGAACAAAATGCTACTGTTATCCTTTCAGTTATATTCGTTTTTAAGTGATCTTTCACTTCTTTCTAGTTTCCTGCAATGCTGTCTAGCAGCTGACATTATTTGCCTTCAATGCAGGTACACAATACTTCAGCAGTATTTAGTTTCTTAGGAGACTGTTTCAACTAATACTTGTAAAAAATATCTTACGTGAGTTGTCTTTCCTGTAGTGTTTTTTGTATCCCATAACTATAGTTTTATATCAAGTTCTGTATACCTCATCTCAGATAATAATGATATATATATTTAAGAATGACTTAAAGAGAAATGGTTTTACAAAATATATACAGACATTATTTCAACTTCAGTTGAAATGAAAGAAAGCTTCTTAGCATTTACAGAACACTTCTTGTCTTCCTGAAAGAATTACAACTAGTATTATCTTCTGTATTCAAGTTTCTAGCATGCAGAAGGGATTTTATCGTTTGTATTTATCATGAGCTAAACATTGCTCATTAATAACCACAGAGCCTGAGATCTATTGGTTTAAGAAGCTGTAGGCAGAATAGACTAAATTATTATAAACTAAGTTAAAAGTAGGTGCTATTTATGCAGTCCTCTGGAAAGCAGACTTTTTGCATTTGCAAGAATGATAAGATAAATTGTTTTGTATATCTCAACAAAGAACAACAATAATTGCTAGAAGATTATGTAACTACTAGCTGTAATTCATATAGAAGAAATGTTTTAGTTGCTTACATTGAAACTAGATATAAGACAGTATTCAACCAGAGGGGATCATAACAGTAATTCTATTGTAATTTCAAAACCCCAAATTCAGGAACTACTTTTTATTCAGGGATTCAACAGGAAATACAGAAAATGGTAGTGGCTGCGGAGAAATGAGAAAAAGTAAAACACTCATCATATAAGCAGCTTGGAATGTGACAAAAAATGGAATAAAGTTATTTGTGAGATTAGTTCATACCTAAAACTATACATAGTGGTAGGACAAAGTCTTTGCATATGGACACCAAAACCTCTTATTTGAAAAAAACACCTGTAAGGTTGAGTTGGGAAGATACATGCAGCCATGCTTTTTGTCAGTGCCTTCACCTTTCTGTCCATCTCTGTCAATAACTGTGGAATCCAGCAACTGTTTTCAGCCAAATGTGGCAGAGCAGGCAGTGATCTCAAAAATATTAAGTCCAATATGAAAATTAGTGGCTGCATAGGAATAAAGAAACTTGGGTTAATGCCTCCACAGGGGCAAAAGGATGGAGGATGAACTCTGCAGTTGCATGGTCTGGCTGACCTGCTGGCTGGCTGATCAGCACATGGAGTAGTTTCGTTTTCCATAGCCAGTTTTCTGACTTGTGCTGTAACTCTGTACAGATCACAGATATAAAATTCCATAGCCCTTTTTGTGTGGATTAGAAGAGATTTGATACTCTCTTTTCAGCAACACTAAGCTTCAGGGAAACAAGATAACCAGAATTCATAAACTGTACATAGGCAAATTTTAAGTTAATTTTGAGAGTGTCTAGAAGGTGACTTTTGAGTTTCTGAGCAAAAAAGTATTGGAAGTTGTTAGGTTTGGCTGCAGTTCTCAGGATTCCTTTATGTTTTAGCACTTGTCCCACAAGTTTTCATCAAGCAAAGAAATTCAGATTTCATAGTGCTAAGTGACAGGAATATTGCAGCTTGGGAAGTAGTCTCTAAATCCTGGGTGGCTGTGGTAATTCCCAAAAGAATAATATATGTCACCACAAATGAAGTGTGAAGCTGATAGCTTTTCTGTCTCGAATACATCAGAGAAAAAACTCATGTAGCACAGACTCAACAGCTTTGTAAATCTCCAACTGAAAGCCTGTAATTTGCTTGAAGATCTCCAGGCAGACTAATGCCTTCCAGCTGGGATTACATGTATGTGCATTTTCTGTATGTTGGATAATGTTATATTAGCATAAGTAAGGCTTTCTTTCCTGTGAAGGTCTGAAAGTCTGAATAGGGCACCAGTTTTAGAGCTTGACAAATCAAGAATCCACACACAGAATACAGCCACTTGAGGTTTATAGCTGTAATGTTTAGCTTTCCTGAATTTCCATAATTTTCATTGTTTATTCTCCATCTACCTGCTCACCTCCCCACATTCTTGTAACAGAGGTACATGGACTTCTTTAGTTGGGGGAAGGGGAGTGTTGGGGTTTTTGGGGGGTTTTTTTGTGTGCATGTGAGATTTTTTGCTGTTGTTGGTTTTCATTGGGTATTTTTTTCCTCATCTTGAACTCTTCAATGCTCGTTGATTCAGCTCCTCTCTCCTCTCCTCTCCTCTCCTCTCCTCTCCTCTCCTCTCATCTCCTCTCCTCTCCTCTCCTCTCCTCTCCTCTCCTCTCCTCTCCTCTCCTCTCCTCTCCCCCTCCACTTCCCAGAATCCGGGGCTTGCATTTGTTTTCAGTTAACAACCCACAAAGGCAAAACTTTTGACCTTAGCTCATTGCTTTTTATGCTGTTTCTGATCTCTGCAGCTTGATCACTTATTTGGATACTGGTATTGTGCTCTGCAGTCTCTTGATAGTAACACTTATCCTGGCATCAGCCAAGAAATGCCCTGAAACTGATCTTTGACTTCTGTGGCTCAAAACATCCAGGTGGACTTTTCAGTTGTTCTGGACTCAGCTGGGGTCCTGGTTTATGGAATCTGATCTGTATTTTGTTTTCAGAGTCCCAAGGAAGCTGTAACCCTTATGAAATCCTGAGCAAGCTGCTCTTTTGATGAGTCTTCAATCAAGTTTTACTCTTCCCAGATGTTAATAATATAATGTTCACAAAAATCAAGCCAGCTGATCTTACCATTCACCATTCATTCCTGGAAACTGGGAAAATCGCATGTTTTCCTTTAATCCCAGAAAGATGATTCCCCCCAGGCTCTCTGCACAGTCACATCTCCCATTGCGCATCAAAGAAACTTCTTCACACCCAGAGCAACACAGACTGTTATCAGGCTTCTGATCCCTGAAGCGCCTTTTCTGGGAGGATGAAATGCAAGCCTTCAGATGTCACCGTGCTTACCTCAATCAGCTACGTAACCTGCTTAGCTGTAGATGAAGCTGATGGGCAAGGCTGACCCATCAGAGACAGCACCTTTGAGCAGCCCCAACACACAGTAAGCAGAAGCTCCAGGTTTTGCTCTTCTGGTAGTATTGGGTTTCACAGCTATTGCAGAGCTGGGCAGAAGTCTCTGCAAATGCTATTAGCTGTTATGTATAACTTATTTGACAGCAAATGAAAGCCAACATGACTGTTATCACTGTCCTCGGAAGGTGATGTTGATTCTTAAGCTTCTCCCTCACTTAGCCAAGACTTCTCCGCCTTTGCTGCTTCACATGTGGCATTTTTCTCTGAGGCAGGTCACTTTACAGCTCTGTTGTTGGCTAACGCTGGTGAAAACCTTTTCCCAGAAAAGTTTCATCATGATTCACTGGCATTATCCAGAGCACAGATTCTCCTGTTTAAGCAGCTCACACAGTGCTGTCAGCAGCATGTCTGAACACCAGAAATTGCCTAGTGATGACAAGCCCAAGAAGGGCTGGTGGGATACATTGGCAGGGCAAAGGATTTTCCTGTCATGTTGAGGTTACAGATACTTGAGCACATCTGTTCCGGAGGCAAGGCTGTAGATCTCCTCTTGAAGCACCTTGTCTCCCTAGTAAGATCATATCAAAAAGAAATACTGATCAGAATAACAATGAAAAGGTTAAAGGTATACTGCATAGTGGGGCATCAGAAGAAGCCTCAGGTGAGCATCAGCACTGCATCGAGGTCCTGCAGTCAGCTGCTTTTGTCTCCTCCTGTCTTTAGCTCCACAAGCTCCTTTCTGCAAAGGCCAACCATCACAGTCTGAAATCTTAGAACTGGTTAAAACACTGTTGCATCTGGGGATGGGAATGCCCTCACCATACAACACCCATACTTTTTTCTTCCTTACATCTTGTCTGAGGACTGTTTAGGGGGGGGCTGGTGCTGCTGGGGCTGTCTGCTCATCACTGTCACACAACCCATTTCTGCATCCTCTGGTCCAGACTGCCACACCTGCTTTACATTCAAATCCCCTTTGCCAAGGAGCTTGCAACAGTGCAGGTCCCAGTGTTTCTTCTTGTCTGTACCCTTTAGTTAGAGATAAGTTTCAATTCCCAAATACAGGTGAAACCGACACAGAGCAGGAATACCTGCAGCCACTAGTTAGACATAGTTGCTCAGTTTACATTTTGCTGAACTGGGCAATGCTCTTTGTTGCGCGCCCATTACAGCTTGACTCAGGCACACTGCCTTGGGCAGCCCATTGCATGTGGCAGGGGGACAGGGAGCATAACGTAACATATGGTTAAGTAAGTTGCTAATGGTAATGGTGGCTACTTGCTGATCGCTTACAGTGAAGCCACAGGAGGCTAGAGGGGTGGGATTGGGGTGCCCTGATGCCCCCCTGTTTACCTGCTGTCTGCCCAGGGCAGCGGGGCAGCTCCATTGCCTCCAAGGTTTCATAGCACAGTGCTAAGACCCAGACTCATAGGACCTGCCCAGGAGCAGTACTTTTTGCTTTCTAAGACATGCAGTGATTTTCCAGCAAGCTTTTTGGCATGGTTTGTGCTTTCTAAGAAGTGAGCTGAAGCGAAGCCTGACAGCCAGACAGCGATGCTGCTTACCTGCCACTGGGACAAGGGGTGCTACATAGACATAGGGGATAAAATCCCTGCAGGTCAAGAGGAGATGTAAAAACACCATGAAACCACTCAGGAGAGCAGGTGAGAAGTTGTTTTTTACAAGAAAACTTTTAAAACTTCATCGGAAATGAAAGGAGGATGGGTTGGTTTCATTATCTCTACTAGAAGCATTTTTCAGTCTGACTTAAAAATTACATGACACTCCAACCTCAAAATAGGTTTATTTATAGGCTTTGGTCTAAAGAAATCCTTGTGAAAGAGGGTAAAAGTTATCCCTCAGTCAGCAGGCAGCCAAGGAGATAGATGGTGGTCCTGGCTCCTTAGGTATAAAGTATGTGGCATTGCTGTTGGTAACTGCAGCAAAGAGTAAATACTTGGGTGAGGAAGCCGTTTATGTCAAAGAACAAGGCAAGTCAGCTAACTCACTGTAAGCTGAGTCTGGACACCAGAAAACAAACCACAAGAGATTTGGGGTCCATCTTCCCATGAATGCCAAATGGATATAACTGCTTTTAATATAAAGAGTTGATATAATGGCTATTAATATGAAGCTTTATAAATTTTTAAAAAGACAAATTAGCAGCATGCTTGGAAAGGGAAGTGAAGGGGTCAGGCAAAGTCTTATCCAGGCTTACAATGGGTGTGGAGACCCCTAGAAGGACACAGGAGGATGTGGGTGGCAGATTACTACTGCCAGCAGCAGCCCTCTTCTCTGCTCTGGCCTTTGCCTAGGGAGTTGGTGTTGGGAGTTAAAGGTTTAACTTAGTGCCCTTAGTGGCTTTCTGGAGCACATTTCCACCAGAAGCCATCCTCTTTCCAAGGTGGCTTCAGCTACATGAGGCAGAAGAGCCTTGACAACTTTGTGGCCTGATGTCATGAGGCAAAAATTGACAGCACACAGAGATGCATCTCAGCCTGCAAGCTTTCCTGAGTGATCTAGCAACAGAGGCAAAACTTGTGTCTTTCAGCTGTGTTGTATCATTTTCTTCTCACTTTTCTGTTTATATTTAGGATTTGCTTGGGTTTCTCTTTTTGTTTTGGTTTCTCTTTAAGCAGGTGAGGTGATAGGAGGTAGAACTGCATGGGAAATGAAGCTGTTCCTCAACAGAAACACATGAAAGAAAGATTGTCACTTCTATAGCTGAATGAAGTACTTTATTTTCACTTCTGCCATGTGTCTTGCTGTGCCATGGCACCTTGGTGACACTTACTGAGACACAGCCACCTGCAGCTCGCTGATCAGTTTAGCTGTGTTCAGCAAGCTACACTCTCCAAGGGGTATTGGCCTTATCCTCTGCAAGCTGAAGCATGGCTCCAAATTCAAAGCATCGCAGATTATTTCCACAGGAAGAAGAAATCTACGATGGAGGCTGGAGTGCCACAATAAACCTTATTTGGGTTTTTTAACTGCTTTTTGTAAAACCCACTGCCCAAAGGCAAGCAGTTGTACTCATCCATAGCAGCAGCCTCCAGTTAGATTTCCCCCTCCTGCACAATGTTTCCTTGCCTCTGCCACTTTCATTACAGAAAGTTTGGCAACTCGTCAGCAGGTGCTGCCATGCTCTGAAAAACAGCAGGACGTGGGGTCCCCATCCTTGTCAAATATAAAGAAATAACTGTGATAGTGATCAGATAATTCATTCAAAAGTCAGCTATGATTGCATCTTGCAAGATTTCATCTTGCTCTGCAAGACAGTTACATATGGTAAAGCCTCCCTGTGCAGCAGTGCCTGGACCCCCCAGCAGTCCCCAGGGCACCTCTGTGCAGTTCCCCTCCAAGGTGGCTGTGGCTCAGACTGCAGTGTATTGTGACCACCCTGTGCCAGTGTTATTGGCCATGCAAACCAGGTTTGCACTGCAAATGGACCACTTGTCCAATTGGATGGAAACAGCCAAATATGAGCAAATGCATTTCCAGTTAGGGTTCTGGCAATAAGCTTATCTTCAACAAGGTCAATTAGTGCTCCTGTCGTGACATTTCCAGAGCTGTATTATGTAGAAAAGCCTGTATTTTTACCCCCCATTTACTACATACTCAATATAATGCAAATGCAGCTAATGAGTTGGTTTAGTATGACTTGGATGTTCTAGGTGACTTTGGTTGAGCAGGGAGGTTAGACTAGATGACCTCCATTGGCCCCTTCCAACCTCAACCATTCTGTGATTTTGTGATTCCAGTCCTTATTTCAGTACATAGTACATACTCAGGGCTTTCAGAACAAGTTGTACGGCAACATTTAACAATGTACGATAAAATAGAGTGTCTGGTAGGGAATTAAACTGTCTCTGGGAAAGGACAGCATCTGATGTCCTCATCTGAACCAGCAGCCTCCGAGTCATGTGGTGCTCGCTCATTAACATCAATGCCACCAGCATCTGCCCACTTGCCGTAGTGGTGCTGCTTCTAATGAGCCAGTGTCCTGCCAAGCACAAAAGGTATGGATTTAGTGCTCAACACATAAGAATTTCCATCAGTCTGAGGACGTGCTGAAGTGATTTTATAGCTTGGGATGAAGTTTGGTGAAACGCTTTAGTTTGATAGGTCCACTTTTTTAATAGGCACCTTGGCAATTACATATTGATACCTCTTTTGGTAGTAGGTAGTGTTATGATCCGATTGGAGAAAACCCCCACTGCTGGATCCTGTTTCAGTTTGTGATCCCAAGAGGGAAATTAAGACACAAACGAGGTCAAGTACCATAATGAGACAGTTTGTTTATTGCAAATTACAAAAAGACAGTTACTGTAAAAAAGGGAAATTATTGTAATAAAGGATATAGCGATAGGACAGATTGGGAAAAAAGGTAGAAAATGAAGTAAGAATTCCGGGTGCAGAGACAGAGAGAGAGAGTCACCACCATGGATCCAGTGGTGGCCTCGGGATCCACTGTCATTGCCATTGGTGGTGGGAGTTCTTCACGGTTCATAGTCTCGTAGTATCAGAGCAGAGTGTTCCCCAAGAGCCCGTCGGAGGTGGGTGTCCTCATGGAGGCATCCCCTTGAAGGTACCCCATGGAGTGTGTCTCCTGGAGTTGCCCTCATGGCCATGTCTCACGGAGGGTGTCCCCCAAGGTCTATAGTAGTCATTGGTGGAGAGTGTCCTCACGGAGGTGTCATTCTGGAGTCATCCTCATGGCAATGGCTCCCTGGCGATGTGGCTCTTGGTGATGTGTGTCTTGGTGATTGCCTTTTCCCCTTTTGTAATGAGTCGGGGGGAATACCTCTGCTCTTCTTGTCACGCGTTACACGCTCCTGGTGGACCAGTTTCCCTGGTCTTGCATCCAGCCCTTTGACATACGTGTCTGCAGCAATTCTTGGGATAATACCTCACACCAATCCTCAAAGTAATGGACAGAAGAGTCTTAGCTCTTTCCCACTCATCCCTCAGGCAGTGGCTGGTGGAGTCCCAGTTCAGCTCCTCACACCCTTCTCCTAGGCAATGGACATTGGAGTCTTAACTCCTCCCACCCATCTCTGAGACAAATATAGGTGGATTTCCACCTCAGCTTCTCAGACCAATCTTTGAGACAATGGACAGTGGAGTCTGATTTCAGATCAGTCTCTTACAGGTAGCTAATTTTAAAGCTTTGTTCTGCTTTTCGATTTCTTTTTTCAGATTGGGCCACATAAATGAAGAGAAGACTTAAATGGGTTTAGTTCCTGTTAAAAGATGCTTTAGCTGACCTTGCTTGATATAGATCTAGTCATAAAATAGAGATTTTGGATAGACATACTCTAGTGTCTATACCACCTGAGATGGAAGAGCTCCAGAATAATATCTAGTTCAGGTGAAAATAAGTCAGAATCATTTTTCACATATGCTTTCATTTAAATGGGGAAAACTGAGGAAGAACAAGGCCCTAAGGCCATCACCTGAACACAGAGCAGAGGAAGGAGGAGATATCCCATGAGGTGCTGCCTCTAGTGGGGCTGGACTGCCATCATGCTCACAGAGGCACCACCATCCCTGCCATGCTTGGCTGCCCATGTGTCCCTGGGCTCATGTGTTTACACTTCCATTTAAATTTACCTGCAAGTCTGATACTTCTACAGTTCTTGCATGCTTGGTTTTGATAGATAATTGCTGCAGTCCTGTGGTATGTTTTACTTGGAGTTTATTAATCTGCTCCCAGCTGTAATACCATCTTAGCCTAGTTTTGTCTAAGGAATATGAAATGTTCCCTTATTCCCAGAGCAACAGATGCAAATATCATCCTGAGGATGGGAAGCTTATCAAATGGCCAGCACTTTTCACTAATACTGTAAAGAATGTTTTGTCCTGTGTTTCTCTGGGAGAAGACACTGCTTTCTGACCTCTGGATCACACTGAAGTTGTACCTTATGGAAGCTGTGGGGGAGCATGTCACAGTTTCATTGATTTTCCGAAGGAATTTCTAAATCAGTTACAAATTATATGACATCCTTTTATGGGTTAGTCATACACACTACAGAACAACTCTCGGGTTTATCCCGTTTTTTCCCATTTGTAATCTGCAAACAGGGTTTCCTCTTTTGATCAAAACTGGTTTTGACCATACCTGGGAGATGCAATGAAGAAACCAGAAGAAATCTCAGGGCTCTTTTCCCAGTGATCAGAGTTGGCAAATGCCCAGCAATACCTGTAAGGCCACAGGTCGCTGCTGGCGGGTTCTTCTCCTAGAGCTCAATAGGGATTTCAGGCCAGACTTGCACTACAGTTGAGGCCAAAACCTTCCTGACTTGCCATTCGGTCTTACCACCACCCACTTCTGAAAGTCCTCCGAGGTGTGAGCTCCCACTGTGCTGCTGTCGGCCTCTGCAAGTGAAATTGTATGAACTATTCAACTGAAAACCAGGCCCACGTTTCTACTGTGTCAGATGTTTCTGAGGGAAATTTCAGTTGCAAGGTGTGATTTCACAACCACACGTTTGGCATTTACTCTTTTTCCTCTATTTCTCTTTTGGTCTTGTTTCTTTTTCTGACCTCTAACGCAGATGCAGAAAAACAGTCAAAGTGCTGTGTATTTTAGGCTAAGATAAGGGTGTGATATGTCATACTAACCACAGCGGCTGTACAAAGCTGCACCTTCTTCTTTTTGTAATGCTTTACTAGTAACTCAGAAACTGAGGCTTAAACAGTTTTCTTAGGCTAAATTTCACCCCAGAGGTAGCCTGAGATTTCCCTGCCCATTGGAAGATACCAAGGGAATGTTTCATGTGATGCTAGCTGATGCTTCATACAGGTATCGAATCCAGCCATTCCTCCACAAACCGCAGCATGGGAACTGCTCATTACAAGGTTAGCAAGTTCACCACTCTTTACTAAAAACAGTCCTTTTCATTTAAATTTCGCTTCTTCTCTCAGTTTTGGGATGATACAATTCCAACGAGAAGTTCTCGTTTCTTTTCTTTTCTCCTTTCCATTTAGTGGGGCCCAAGCAAAGCACAGCTGAAGAGGGAGGACCAGGCACATCGTCCCCCTCCCGTGCTCATGTCCAGGCAGCCCCTATATTGAGCAATACCAAACATCTGGGGGGGAATGGAAGCAGCTGCCACAAACCACTAACACAATATGGTGGTGATTTTAAAGAGAAAAGTCTCCATGGATTACACACCAAAATACTGCAGGGTGATTGCTTTCCTGTGAAAGCAGAGGTAATGCACAGGCTTTTCAGACCAAAATAGATGCTTATTTCAGTGTGCTGGAGCATCTCCTGCCCATGAACTGAACAAGCTGTACCAGCATGAACAAGCATGATGCTCAAGAGCTTGCATGACTATTCATTTCACAGCACATAAGGGAAGTGATAAACCCTCATGATGGGTAAACACACTCCTGAAGCACAAAGAAAATGCATGCTTCTCTCTCAGATAAAGTAAACCAGGCTTAAAACAGGTGGGGATTGGACTAGATGATGTCCAGAGGTCCCTTCCTCTGGATGCTTAGTGTGGATCAGAGACTGCTGTGTGTCAGACTCCTGCCTTAACATTGTGCTGGTAAAGTGGGGTGACATCTGATGTATGCATCGTGTATCGTGTTCCGTTGCATTTGGGAATTGCCTCACGTGTTGCTATTAAAAGATGAATCAACTCAGGTCTCGGCATACGCTCATGAACGCTGGAGTCTTGGCATGGCAAAGCAGAAATACGGGACTAGCTCAGTGTACAGAAACCCCATTCCCAGCACAACACAGAGCTTGGTTCTCCCCAGCTCAGCTTCATGCAGGGAACAGGCCTGGAAATCAATCCATCTCTAGCATGCTTTCTCTCGCTGCTGGTCCCCAAGGCCACACGGAGCATCTGAGCATGAACAGCATAGCCAAGTGCAGGAAAGCCAACCCAGGTCAGTATACATGCAATTCGCTGTCAGAAAAGGTAAGTGAGGATGGAACTAGCAGAAACTCTCCCCGGGTTTGTAAGACCCGCACAACAAAACAGCGTTTCATCCACAGCTGCTTCGAAGTGGACAAAGTATTGGTGAAGCAATGAGATAAAACACATCTCTGGTTAGAACTAATTGCCTGTGTTTATCTCTTTGAAAAATCTGGGAATTAGGAGAGAAAAACTCTGTCTTCAGCTTGCTTTCTCTGGAAGCAGCCATGCCAACTGCTTCTCCAGCTAGTAAATCCTGCTCAGAAACTTCTCAACCTGGTGGCCACTTTCACCCAAGCTGGAAAGAAATGATAGAAGAGACCTACAGGCACAGAGCAGGACAGAGAAACACTCAGTATTGTCTTTCGCTCCTACTCCCTTGCTTACCTTTCACATCTAGGCTTTGTAGTGAAAGTTTGCAAGGCTCCCAAAGACATACGGCCCCTGACTGACAGCGACACTTGTTTTCTGCTGTTTTGCCACCTTAGAAATTTGCCTTTTATCTTTACTTCTTATCAGAAAAGATAATACCAGCTTGCTGCCCTTCACGCTGCAGGGACGGACAGCTTGAGCCTGTGTGCGCCCTGGGTTGTCCCAGCAAGGTAAGAGCAGCAGCAGCCCCCACCTCACCAGCTGGGCTTTGGGGAGATGCTCCACTGAAAGCGGGGCTTTGACCCAGGCAAAGTGGGGCTGAGGCAAGGCCATGGTCCTGCAGTTTCCCCTGCTGCAAACACAGATCCTTTCTAAGCACCTGCTTTCTCTTTGACAGAAAGAAACGCTCCTCAGTGAAAACCAAACAGCAGTGTGAAGGAAGGGCTTTAAAAACCCTTCAAAACCAGGTTTGTCCTCTGCACACAAAGGGCTTTTTAATTTGCATGGGTGGAAGTACATTTGTGCAAGGTATTTGCATGTGCTGCCTCTTCAGGGTGTGCCGTACCCCCACGGTCAGGCAGGCAGCATCACAGCAGGCAGCCCTGGAGCACTTTCCATAGCAGTAGGGACCAGTGATGCACTTGCTGTTATTATGCTCAGCTGCTGATGCTTGAAAGCACCGCTCACACCAGCAGGCTTCCCCTTGTCAGCAGTGCTCCTTTCAACCCACCTTTCCTACAACCCCCCCCCACTTAGCACTGAATAGCTAGCTGCTATTTTTAATCCCTAGGTATGGTTACACGGCTCCAGTCCGTGCCACGGGACCCTTAAGCAAAGGCTGGCCCTCATTCAGTTGGGCACCCCGGGCATCATCACTGCTGCCACTGCCACCCTGCCCCAGTTCCCCACTGACCCAGTAAACTTGTTTATTGTAGGTCTCGGCTGGGCTCCTGCAGAGGTGGAACCAGTTACATGTGCCCAGAAGTGTCACCGAAGACTCTCACTTGCTCATGCCTTTGTCCAGGTAACCGAGGTTTAATGTGTGCCCAAAGCATGCACACATGGTTTGGAAATCTGAGCACATGAGGCATGTCTTCACTTTCCCAGCCTGCATATCTGACAAAATCAGAATGCTTGTTTTATGGTTAAATTATCAGGCCGTCGCTCTGAAGCAGCTGAAGAGCAGTACACAACATGTAGCTGTATGGTGAAACTCATTGCCGGGGATATTGGAGTGCCTAAAGGCATGAACAGGGTCAAAAAGGAATCAGACACACTTGTGCAAGGTGTGTCCACCATGCCTATTAACTACAGTCATTCATATGTAACCTCTAGCTCATTAACTCAACAAAATGCTGATTAGCAAATGCTGGAAGGATTTACCAAGTTAAAAACCACCCTAATCTAGCCCTGGCTCCAATAATCTTGTCCAAAATAATTGTCCAAAATCCTGGAGACAGGATACTGGTCCAGTCGGGCCAGTGAGCTGACGCACATCCCTGTCCTACTGTTGTAAAAACTACCATGTGTCTGTGAGAATTAATCAGCTGGAAACAGCCCAGACCCGAAGAACAATGCCACGGCACTGAGCACGTATTTACACAGCCAGGGGAAGCAGTGAGAAAAGGAGGTTTGCTCCAAACAGAGCAGAAACACCTACCAGAGATATACAAAAGCAGCGTGAGAGTGCAGACCCTATGGAGGATATGGTCGGACTTCCCCAAAACTGCTGCCCGTTCATGATGAAAACAGAGCTGAGCCCAGTGCTCTGGGGCAGTGCTGCCCATCTAGTAAAGATAGTAAAGGCACCCATATTTGCAGGAGACACTCAGTTTAGCAGGATTTTAAATAGAAATGAGGTCACAGAGGAATGATCTTTAATTAAAAAATAAACTTTATGAATTATTTATACTGATTTATTTGTAAACACCATGGTAGGCAGCTTGGCAACAAGGCTCTGCCCCGGATCTCAGAAAGCAGCAATGATGTGTGGTGTGGGGCTCCCGCTGGAGAAAGCATCAAGTGTGAGTTTCCAGGGCAGTGCTATGGCAAAACCAGCTACTGCTATTTTATGATGTGTAAGGAGAAGTGTGGATCGTCGGGCAAAGGACAAGACTGACTCTTAACTTCATGAAAGGTGCAGCTGCTACAATAAGGGGCATGTGAAAAATCTTCAAACCAAGCCGAAGCCCAGAGGATGTTCGTAAAAGTAAAGTCTTCACCAGCTTGGTTCTGCCAAAAGTCCAGAAGAATTTGCCTCAGTCAACATAGATCAGTTTTATCATGAAGGTAAAAATCAGAGTGTAAATTGGACACAGTTTTTAACTGAAGAGCATGATTTACTCTCCCAAGAAAGAGGGTCCTGGCTCTTTTTAAACCAAGACTTAGCATCCAGGAAGGGGTCCCACCCCAGACCCCATATAGCAGCACTGCTCTAGAAACCCTCAACCCCACTTTCCTCCATCATTGGTCTCCAGCAGTGTTCAGGTCCATTCCTGGGCTTCAGAGCACAATACCATCCCTGACAGCATTCCCCCCATCCACTGGGGCAACTGGCCTGGGGCAAGAAGCTTGCTTTTCCTCACACTGCTCTTTAAAACTGAAACCTACCTTCATAAAAACTCCCTTCAAGTCAGCACATGAAGAAACATCTGAAGGATGACAAAAATAAACCAGGCAGCTGCACCCCTGCCGAGCCCAGGCTTTCCTTTGTAAGGCAATCAGGCAGCCTGGCATCACACGCCATTTAGTACAGGGGTCAAAAAAAGACCCTTGTGTAGAGGATGCCAGCCATGGCCGCTGATGGACAACATGTATCTGGCCACGGTATCAGCTCCGGCACGGCACTGGGGCTGCTTGTGCTGCTGCCGCCGAGGGAAGGGAAGTCACTGCACATCCTGTTGGCTTTACCTGAAGTGACCCAGCTGGGATGTTGTTATAGCTTGGCTGGTCTGCAGTGCTGACATGTGCAGAGGGTAATGAACCTAAGGCAGCGGCACGCACACTGCTGTCCTGTGCCTGAGCGTCTCCATCCCCTGGAGCAGTGAGAAGCTGCTTACACAAGGAGATCGTGTTTGGTTAATTAAAGCAGCTAAATAAAAACACCATCACCCTGACCCGCTGGGGTGGATGTTCCTTTAGCTGATTCCCTTCTTGTCCCTTTCATCAAATTAGCATTTGCTGCAGACAGCCAGAGTGGATCGGTGGGACTTGCTCCCGCAGCTGAGCCCACAGTGAACTTGATTTAGTATTACCTGTCTGATTTTAAAGACCTTACTCAGATGGAAACTTAAGCGATTTAAGTAAAACTGTTTAGAACTCAGTTAACCAGATTTCCGTGAATAAATGCAGACTTGCTGCAAATGTAACTCCTTGCTATCATGCTGCTCTGGTTCCAATTCTCCTCCATCCCATCTGGAACCTGAAACTGTGTAAAACCATAAAATGAGCAGGTTCTGCTGAGGATAACTTCAGCAGCAGTGACCACTCGCTCAGCTGTGTGCAGGAGCACTTGCTGTTACAGTGCCCAGCTCACACTACCTGGCTGCTGTGCCAGCAGGGAACATCCCACTCTCCAGCTCTGGCAGAAGCTGGCTGGGGTGTGGTAGAAGCCATTTGGGATGCTCGGCTGCATCCCAGTCCCCATAGAGGTTGCACTTAGGTACAGGTTTCCTGGGCAGCCTCCCCAGGAGAGCAGAGGGGGCCAGGCATGGTAGAGTGGGTCACTGATCTCTAGGTAACTGATCCTAAACTGATCTGGGGGTTGGTTTGCGCTGACATTGGTTCATTTTGGAAGAGCCCTTTGAAACACTTACGAAGATGTCTTGTGTCAGCTTTCCTCACACTCATAATTCACATTTTTCCTGTAAGTTTTCCTCCACCACCAACACAAAAAATGCTCATAGTTTCTCTGGAGTACCAAGAATCCCATGTCTCCAAGCAGCACTTGCTGGAGACATAGCAATATCCTCCCAAAACGCACCGCTCCATGGCACTGTAAGGCCTTCCAGCAAAACAGGAATCATCTCATTTTCTCCAGCAAAGTATGGCAAACGTAAAAGGAAGAGTCAAAAGTGCAAATACCAGGATGAGTCATGCTGCGTGTGCCAGGGCAGCGGAAACCTTCAGGGAAACAGGTTTTAGGGAAAGGCATCTTGAGCAGCGCTGGCTTGAGGGCAGAGAACCCCATGCCAGTGCTGATGTGGCTGTGTGGGTACCGCAGCACCCCACAGGAAGGAGCAGCATCATCCCATGAAGGCAGCTGGGCTGTGCAGGTGCATGGATGCATGTGTACAGCGCCAGTGCAGGGCTGCCCAAGCTGTGTCTCCCACATCATGTCAGGAGGAGCAGGCAGTGTTTTGGGCAGTGGAAAACCCCAAACTGCTGACTCAAGGTTGCTCCGTGCTGTGTTTTATATAATCCATGTGAATTAGTTTACCCTCTTCCATTGTGTGGCAGTCCACTGGAGGTAAAAGGCTTGGCCAGTGCGATGGGCAGTGCTGGTCTCTGCCCCAGGGACAGGACAGCATCAATGCGCTCCCTACAGGTGCCAAGAGTGCTGCTGGAGGCTACTTATGAGAAGGTGAAAGCACCAAGCCGTACAACTCCTCTTTCATTTACTGGATGGAGAAAACCGGGAGCTGGGGTGGCAGGGGTTGGTGGGGCAATGCAAACTGATGGAGGAGCATGCAGGGAAGCCGACCAGTGAGGAGGGATAGAGAAGGACCAGACCGAAAGGGGTATGATGCGGGCTTCAGCTGCTGGATTCACACTGTGCACTTGTGAAACGGTTAAAACCCAGCCACAGAAAGCAAGAAATGGAAAAGAAAAACGAATGCAGGAGGAGCCAGGGCCAGGGTGCAGCAGCCCCATAACACCCGGGCAGCCAAAACTGAACGTGGCTACCTCCTGCGAGCTCAGCACGACCTGCCCGGGCAATGAGACTGACCCCACCACCACAGGCATGGAACAGGTTTTAACACACATCAGTTGCATGGATGTTAAAACCTGAAACAAACCTGTGCCCCTGTTTACGTGTCCATATTTTCTTGCCCTCAAGAGAACTGCATTCAGAAAGGTATCCTGGCTGCTGCACCCGTCAGGCCCGCACCTTGTCACATGTAGTATGAACAGTGACCTTTAAAATGCCACAGTGAGTCAGGCAGCACTCGGGGGTTTTCAGTTCTTTGAAAAAGGGAAAACAGAAAAAACAAATTTGCCTGAGAGTAAAAATACAACTGAAAACTGAAACCTGACAGCACTGCCTGCGGGAGATAGCATCTTTGAACGGGCACATGCAAAAGCAACTGCTGCAGCAAACGTCCTCAGCACCCGCCCCGTTTCCTGCTGCTCCCCCACATCTCAGGGCAGGAGCTGCGAGGGGCTAATATCGCAGCACCCCAAGCCCCCAGCCTGCTGCCTGCGTTTGGGCACCCTAAAAGGTCTCCTAAGGAACAGTCTGGAAAAACACATGTAAAGGTGCTGAGTTTAAAGGGTAGGATGGGTGGTATCGATCAGCTGGGAAACTGTGCATCAAATGAGTAAAGGGAATGAAGGCAATGCTACTAGTTATTTTCCTTACAAAATTAAAACAGTAACTCCAATACCTCTCCACCATCTCCCTACCAGCTTTAGCCTGTATAAAATAAGAACCCATTTCCAGTGATGTTTCACCTCCTGATGTCGGTACAAAGCCAGCTCTGAGCATAAATGCTCTGAGGAGGCCGGGCAGCGCTGGGGCTGCAGCTGCAGGAAGCTCGGCAGCACACCTTTCAGCTGCTGGTGAATTATTTAGTCTACAGGCACGTAATTGAGAGCAGAACTGGCCCGAAGGAGCCGCCTATCATCAGCTACTGATCAAAAATAACACACTGAACTCGGATAGGGCGATGCATTAAGAGCTGCCACACACAGCGAAAAGCTCATCCAAGGAGCTGTGATGTCCAGTAAATGAATTTCGTGCATCCCAACCCTGACTGCAGCTTCACCTCCTCAGAAAGCCCAGGATCCTGGACAAGGCGCTGTCTGTGGCAGCAGTCCCCACTACCCCCGTGGTTCCCTTCCTCCCCACCAGCGTTTTCAGCATTGTTGACAGAAAACCCCTGCACCTGCTGCTCTGAGCACCGAGGAGGAAACCCTCCTCCCAGTGCCCGCAGAAAAGGTCACTGGGCTGGTTCTTCTGCTGCAGCATCGGCCCCTGCGCTGGCCCCTCCTCGTGAAACCCAATCAGCAACAGCAATTAACAGACTGACATGAAAACAACTACCGTGAGGCAACGGGGATGGAGCTAACCCAGCCTGGCGCCTGTATCACCAGCTGGGATGATGCTGGAAGGGGGCAGGGAGTGCTTTCTCCAGGCATCTGAGGATGCTAGCAGGGGTCCCAGCGCCTGGCCCTCATGCTCACCGTTCCAAGGCCACCATTGCACAGCTCAACGTGTGGCCACCTCGCAGTTTCCATGCCAAGCAATGGTGAGGGAGAGCCTGGAGCAAGGGCATGTGGTAATGCCCGTTCAACCTCTTTGGGGAAGCCCCAGCTGCAAGTAGGGTGAGAGAGAGAGAAAAGAGGCACATCTTGGGTGACAGGGAAATGATTTAAAGGCAAAGCTGGTTTCTGTCGGTCCAGGCAGGAGCCCTACAGCAAACCTCCAAGAAGCCTTGAGGAAACCCGAAATGTGGACAGGCACGTCACACTTCCTACAGATGCATCCTTCTCCCATTTACCCAAGTGCAAAGTGAAATGTATTTAGTGGTCCTGTATCAAAAAGGCACGCAGGTGTCATACAGCTACGTTCTCCCAGGTACTTCCAACAAAGGTGCAAGTGCATCAGGATATAAAGCAAGCCTCAGCACCTGTCCCAGTGTTGATGCATGGAGGAGAGGCAGGGAGGAGAACAGCCGGATGGTTACACACAAGCAGGAACTGAGGCCACTGATACTGGCTCGGAAGGGAAGAAGTAAGGGCATGGGCCTAGGGAAACTATTGTCATCCATCATCATTCTGAATGGGATTTGAGTGACTTTGTGTGCGAGGATCTTGCTGGGCTCCAAGAGGACATCAGGAGTGGCAGCCCCAGACACCAGCAGGAAGCTGGGATGTAACACTATGTGACTCATAAGCACACCTGGATATGTTTATGCTTGTGGCCATTATTTCTTTTTTTCCCTGTTCTCCCTCACTTTTTCCATTATTCCAGTTGTGTTACAGAGGGATGATCCTGCCTTCGCAGGACTCCTCCAGCACCTTCCAAACCCAGGAAAAATAATTGTTTATGTTCCATTTTTAAACTCTCCTGCAGAAACCAGACATGCCTGGGCTTAGCTTTCCTGGGCAAGGGAGCAGAGCCCCTCCAAACAGCCCCTCTAACCCATCTTCCCTTCACTGCTTTGGCTGTAAATTCATTTCCTACACACAGACATATATATTCCCCCTTAAGGAAACACCATCCACCTCGAGACACCATCCGCTCAGTAGGCTCCTGTATGGGAGGGGAGCAGAAGAGCACATCGCGGCACGTCAGACTCGCAGCTTTTGAATCCCCAAGACCCTGTACCTGACCTCTTTTTTCCCTCAGGTGCTACAGAAATACTCTTCTTGCTTCTCCTTCGAGCGAGGGTAGGCTGCCTCCACTCAGCTTTGAAAACCACAAGGAACACAAGCCCAGGCGATGGATGTCAGCAACAGCTGAGGGCAAAGGCACCCATGGTAAAAGAGGGGTGATTCCCCTTGTGGTAAATGTGAACATACAGGAGGAGCCTGTGCTCTATCATCCCCTTTTCGTTGCATACCACCACTCCTCACTTCTGACTTCAAAGCAGCTCTCTCTGTGGGTGCAGTATCTCATGCAGCCAGGTCCCCAGCTGATACCATGGGGACCTGGAGCTGCATGGACCAAACCTCTGATTTCCCAAGGATTTGAGACACATGCTTTCATGTTGAACCCCATCAGCCCACGCTCCCCACTCCGCTCACACTGTGAAACCTCCAAGCATGGGCCCAGAGAGGCAGCAGTCTCCATCTGTGGGGATTCTCCAAATGTGATCAAGCAAGGCTCCGAGCAACCTGACCTCCCTTCGAAGCCATGGAGCAGGGCTTGGGCCAGGTGACCTCCAGAGGTCCCACTGACCCAAAGTGTTCTATAGCTCTGCAGCAGGATGTGTCCTACTGGTGAGAGGTTCCTAAAGGTTTGAGAAAACACGTGCCTGGATAGAAAAGGCAGCTCTCACCAGGGCCTCAATGAGGAGAGGCTGCCGTGTAGGTTAACCCTTCAATAGGAAGTTCACGAGGGGACTGGGTGGTGGGAGAGAGGGAGGCTGTGTGAGTGCCCCAACCAACAGGGTGGCCACAGCAATATCCCCCACCGCAGGAAACACCTCTGAACACAGGCCAGATCCCAAGCAAATCCATCTTCCCTGTTTCTGCTGCTCTGTAGATGACTTTTATCCTACCTGAGCCCCGCGGACAGCTCGTTCGAGGGGATCAGATTTTACCAGAGACCTTGGTATCATGGCGCCTTGCTAGCCAAGCTCCCCCGAAGGGGCCTGCTTGAGCTGTGGGAGCACGGGCAGCACCCTGGCCACAAGCCCTGTGTGTGCTGCAGAGGAGGGCCTGGCCCTTACCTTGCTCTGGGCAGTTTCTGCAGGCTCACCTGCTGACCACATCACAGAGTTGCACAACAAGATTAACTATGAGAGTACTCACAGTGCTCATGGACAGGCACTCGGTTTCCAGCACTCCACAACCAAATCGGCGGTTGGGCCAATACTGAATTTTATGACTGCATACTTTTGCAAGCAAATGTAATCAAACATTGCATTTCAGAATGAACGTCTGATGCCCCAGCCTGAAGAAATCCTCCTTTGCATTTACATCACCCTGCGGCTCACCAACTGCTTTTGGTCTGAGCAAGTTGCAGCAGCGTCACCAGCTTTGTGCAGTAGATATTCTTCTCTGTAACTCCCGCGCTTGGATACTTCTTGGAAAAGCTTCAAACATATAAGCCCTGGGAAGACGGGAATTTACCAAGTCTGCATGCCGTTCCCAGAGGTATGTCTGTGTGTCTCTTGTTGCACAGGGTGGTCGTTAGTGGGACCAAGGGAAGGGCAAGCCAAGTTACTCAGCCACCAGTACCACGGAACTCGCTTTAACTATGTAAAGGTTAATGCATGGGTTAAACTCAAAATGCCTGCCTTTCCCTGATGACTACTTCTAAGTTTCAGATGGCTGATGCTAAGAATGGCAAATCCTTCTCCTGGCAAGTGACAGTTGACATTGCAGACAAGCATTTATATACCTAGAATCATTGCAGACAAGCATTTATATACCTAGAATCACTTGGCAGCCTTTGGGCAATCATCTCCTTACCCCAGTAACCAGCTGGGCTGGCTGAAGGCAGGCTTTCACCCAGTCACGCAGAACACACAGAAGAGGCAGCTCAGACCTCACTCCTCTTTGGCAGCCCTGTAGGAGGCCAAGCTCCATGCAGGCACCTAAGCGAGCCTAGGGTACTCAGTAAGCCAAAGTGTTTCACCATAAAGGGCAAATATGCTCCCTCTCTCAGATGGACACACAGTACTGAGGTCAGGAAGGATTTGTGCCAACATTTACCACCACCAATTTGAACAGTGAGGAGAGAGCAGGCCATGGCAGATGTAAACAGCAGCCTTGCTCGCAGCAAAGCAAAAGCTTTGAGTCAGCTGTTTACTCAGGAAGATGCTTTCCAGTCCCCACACAACCCTACCTCTGGGCTTTCTCTTGGCCATAACTCTCAACACTAAATCCAGGCTGTGCCAGAGGCAGAAGTCTCTCTCTGTCTACAGACTAAATACTCCTCAAAGGAGAAGATGAGTGTCAGCACTTAGTTTACATTGCATGATGCTTTCCAGCCCCACG
The DNA here is from genome assembly GCA_026283785.1 of Coracopsis vasa. NCBI lineage: Eukaryota > Metazoa > Chordata > Aves > Psittaciformes > Psittacidae > Coracopsis > Coracopsis vasa. Next base: position 20,286 of record JANHGB010042877.1, on the reverse strand, counting down.
TGACTGAGCCTTCTCTTTCCCTCAGCCCTGACACCACCCCTAGGATCAGACCCAGGCTGCAGCTTTTCCTTTCCAAAAACAAACCCAAGAGGAGGGTTCCAGCATTAGCCCTCTGTTGAATTTGGCTGCCCCTTCCCAGCCCCAGCACAACCGAAGCTCTGGGCTGTCCCTTCTACCTAACCCAAGCAACAAAAGTTCATCAGATGACTCTTCTCCAGGCCCCAGGTCTCCCCAGACAGCCCTTTTCCATCCACACTCCACCTGCAGCTCCCAGCCCTACCCACAACAGTACCCTGATGGCCAGCTGCAGGGCAGGGAACTCGCTGCACGAGGCAAGGCTGGGTTGAAGGGATTCATGAAGCCTTGCTTGAAATATTCAAGACTTGGTTTCAACAAGATCCTGCTTTCAACAGAAGGCTGGACTCAACATGCCCCACGGGGTTCCCTCCAGCCCTGGCTTGCTTGTGACCCCATGAGGTCCCTCCCTAACAAACAAGGGCCCATCATCTTATAAGGGGATAAGAGATGCTGATCTTTACCTGGGTTGTTTGGAAAAACTTCCAAAACCCAAAGCAGCCCACATCAAGAATATATGAAAATAAACCCAAGTGAGCCCCCAAAACAAGACACAGCAGCCGGCCATGAGCCTCATAACCCTGCCGGTGAAGGACTACGGATACTGCAGACTCACTACAACAACCCTGTGCACACACAAAGGCCCCTCGGGGAAGACCAAACCTTGTGGCCACTGGAAGGGTAAACGCACAATCATATGAAAGGGACAGAGACCAGAAAGTTTCCATACCATGACTGCAACCAGTACTGCTTTTCAGCCTCATTTCAAACACTGCTCGTGGCTTCCTCTTCCTCCCAACCCTAACCAAGGCTCTAATCCTGCCTTCCCAGACTACCAGGCTGTGGGCTGGCAAGACTAAATTGCAAGTTTTAAATGGACTTGTGATGAAATTTAGAATTCTGGCACCAGGTTAAGAACACAGCAAAATCTGTTTGGTTTCCCATTTCAATAGCCAGCTGTGCCAGTGATATCCCAAAGCGTATAGCACATCAGAGAGTCTATGGCACAGCCTGACCACCTCCACCATCAACCCTGCAAGCCACTGCATACTCAATTAAATACTCAACAGTTTCCCCCAATGACCCAGAGGAATCAGAATCTGTCATCACACTGTAGATGTAAAAAGCCTTAGGGAGTGTTTACCTGACCTCTGATTCATTCCACTAATAAGCAGTTATTGCTTGAAACTCTGCAAAAAGAGATTTTTCTGGACAAGGAAACTGTAAGCAAGCTAAACAGAGATCTATGAGGAATGGGGCAAGCACAGCTGGGCCTGTGTATTGGGTGGGTGATGGACCTTCACAAGATTCCTTCCATGAGGTGACATGCTCAAAGCCCAACCATGGAATAACAGCAGAAGAGGCACCACAACTCTCAGCCTCTGCACGTGAAGCCAAACTTGAGTACACCACCTTTAACCTCTAGTTCCTCTTTCTGCATTGAGTTGCCTGCAGCACAGCACTTCCCACCCTGTTAGATGGGTACTCCAGAAGTCGTAAAGACAGCTCACACTATTGCTCACTCCAAGAGGGTCTCACTCCCCTGTCAAACCCATGCCATCTGGGGCTTCTGAAAGATTAAAAGAAGAGAGACCAACAAGAGCATCATTAAAAATTTAACTATATACCATATTTATTATCAATCCACAGGATAATCTGATTGCTACATGAGCTCATAAAAGCTATTTCACCTTTACAAAATTAAAAACAAAAAAAAATGTGCCACAAGGATGTAATAACTGCTGATAACCAAGGACTGAATCTGAAAATTATAAATTTGCTGTAGAAAAGATTAAAAAAAATTATATTCACTTTAGAATTTTACTTTGAATAAAATATTCCCCTGTATAAAAAATAAAAAAGCTTGCTCTGGTTAGAATTATTTTTCTTCTTCTTTTTTTAAATCTGGGAATTTGCATAATATCTCTGTAATAGGTTTCTTTTTTTTTTTCCTATTGTACCACGCGGCATTCAAGCATAGCAGATTAGAAACAAACATGATAAAAGCAGTCTTAAAACATAAGAAATCCACATGGGAAGTTTTAACTTCCTTTCCTTTCCTCTATTCTTTAAAGACACTTTAGCAAGAATAGCCTTGGAAAAGAATACAGGTGGGGAGGGACCTTCAATGTGCCATTAAGTAGAGCAAGGTAATAAAAGGCCTTTTGTAAGTGCTTTCTTAATAAGGTGCAGAAGCAGACTGCAACGTTGCTAGTACTGCACTATGTACAATATTCACAATAGATTTTTCTTTATTTAAAAATATTCCAGCTAGTTCACATTTTCTCTTTCATTCCGAGGCTTTCAGTTCCATCACAGCCTTGACAGCAAGAAGCGCAGCAGCACCACTTCCCTTGTGGTTGGTTGGTCCTCTTATGAAACACTGGAACCTGCGAGTGGGCCAAAGTTCTGGGGTTGTTTTCCTACGTAGCAACCTTGGAAATCCACCTGGGTTCAGGTGTACATACTGACGGCTGGAGTCCTGAGTTAAAAACACTCCGGCAAGTGGAGTCGGACACAGCAATGTTTTATATTGCCAAGGCTTTACCTTAGATTTGTCTTGTGTGCGTCAAGGGATGAACCTCTCCTAGAGAAACGTAAAATACAAAACCAAACAAAAGAAAGCTAAAAATCCCACACAGTCAAAGGCTTAGCAGCTCTTGACTCTCGACTGGGTGATGTCTGATGTTTTCTTGATGACGCTGGCCCGTGTCTCACGGTCTGGCCGGCTGCTGCTCGTGGAGGCTGTGGACACTACTTGTTGCAGAGGGATGTCTGGGAATGGGGGCCAGGAGCTGTTGTAAGGCAGTGGGCAGCTTTCTTCTTTGATGGTGACTTGGAGGTCAGGCTTGTTGGCTACAAAAGTTGCCATGCTGGGAAGCATATGAGAAGTGTTCCTCATTCCCAGATTGCTGAGATACTGTTTGCCTTCAATGTTTCTCTTCTGCCAATGAAGTCGTCCCTAAAAAAGTGGAGGAAATAGGAGGGAAGACTATGTGAGCAAATGCAACTTTGAGAAGTCCTTCGAGTAACCAGATGAAGACAGAAACACCCACAAATTGCACAGGAATTACCCCATCTCTAAAAGCATAAGGCTTCTAGAGCCTCTGGCCACTGGCTTTGAATGTCTTTGCTCCTGGCCACTTCCCTTTCTGAAGTGTGCTTAAACTCTGGTGGCTCTCCAGACTCAAGAGGTTCTGCCCACTCTTCTGATGGAAAATAAAGGCCTTACTCCCAGTATGCTGGACACAAAAATAAACATGGATGACCAAACACTCCAAACAAAAGTGTCTCCTTCATTACCAGAGACAGCATGCCCTTGCCAACAGGCAGGCAACAGAAACCCAAGACCTCTCAAGCTGCATCACCCAAACTGTCAACACAGTTTGGTGAGGCTGCCAGGAAAATCACTGTCACTTGATGGTGTGTCCCCTATCACAGGGAGAGGGTCACCAAGGAATGTGCATCCAGTCCTTTCCCCATCACATATGCCACAATGGCATGTTCTGTCAAATGAGGTTTGGGGAGTCATTACTGGCAGTCTACATATGGTCTTCACCCTAACCAAGGCACGAGAGACAAAGCAAGAAGGCTAGCTGTACTGTTACACAGCTGCACAACCTGCACAACCTGCACTTCTCCAAGAATTCAGGGGCTTTCTGAGGGCACAGCAGGAGAGAGACCTGCAAGAGTCCTCCTGCAAAAATGCAGCTGCAGCACAGGCCTTCTGAGTGCCCTCAGGGGGCTTGTGGCATCTAAGTACTCATGGAGATCAGCAGGTCTGGTCATTTGATGGCAGCCTCAGAAGGAAAAGGCAAGTGCTGGTGCTGCAAAGTATCTTGTCCCACTGATTCCTTTCACCCAGCAATACCCAAATGAGTGCTCAGGAATGCTTTTTGCCTCACATACCTCAAACATTCAAGCTGCATTTCTATTATACGTGTAAGCATTTCCTCCAACTGTAAGAGTTCAGGAGCCACTTCAGGAAAACAAAGTGAGCATGCTTTCAACCAAGACGAAATACTCACTACCCAGCAATGTTAGTGCATCATATTAGCAAACTAGCTGGGACTGTTGATGGCTTTCCAGAACATCTTATGATGCAAATTAATCTTGTAGTCTGGACAGACGAGGAGGAAAGAACTTGTACAGATTCATTCTGTGACAATCATCAAAATGTCTGTCTCCCTTGAATCTTCCTGGCTTGTTTTTCTTCCCCAGCTATTAGGAGGGGGAAGAATATCTTAGGACATTGCTCTTGAGACCTTGCTCCAAGGTGCTAAAATCCCAGAAAACTCTTACCTCTGCACTTTCTTCATCACTTGGAACACTGTCCGTTGTTTCGCTTTCTGTCAAGCAAAACAAAACCAAAAATGAAACTTGCACTATTCTATCTATAGTAGCAAAATCCAGCTCAAGAGATCTGATCCATTTCCAACAAGTAGAAGCAAGCACAGTCAAGTCAAACAATCAGAAAAAAATGGAGAAGCATGGACACCCTACTGCAGCAATAGCGATCCAAGGGCTAGACAGCACAGCTGTATTGGACAACTGGGGTAAATTCACATGGTTATCACAGTTAGCATGGCTATACTCTGGACAAGACTGCAATGGAGAGGGATGAAGTAGATTTGTGCATTCTGAGCAGAGGGAAGAGCCTCTGGCAAGCAGGGATGCCCACTCTTCCTCTCTTGGCAGCTCCAGACCTGGCAAAGAGCAAAATTCTGTCCAAATCCCTATTTTATCTCCCTGCAAAACCAGCAACAGCTCCACCCCAGAGGAGATAAGTGTGTTTTTGTTTCATGAACTGTTATCTCAGCCTGCCGCCTCAAGGGCTTGTTGTGACTTCTGGTGCTTTATTACTGTTATACTTTGCTCTCATTTCACTTCTGCCACCCATGCCTGGCTCCCCTAGCTTATTTCTCAACCCTTCACCCACCACTCAAGCAAGAAGGAATGCTGCTTTCTCCAGCCCCATCACCTTCCCCCACTGTACAGGCCTCCTTCACCATCATCACTTCAACCAGAGGACAAACATAGGGGCACAGCTCTAGCAGGATAGCCATTCTCCTGAGGCTGTATCCCTCACTTGCCTGAAAATCCAGGAATTGACTGTATTTTCAAGCCCATGTGTGTCTGAACACAGGTCTCCCAGTGCCTGAGGGTCAGGCTCCTGGCCAATGGGCTCTCTCAGAGTGCTGTGCCTCAGATACCTCTGAGACAGGGCACAAACCCCTCTTTTCAGAACCAGTTGGCAGCGATGGCTGCTGCCTTCAGCACAGCTGCCCAGTGCCCAGACCCTCACCCAGAAAAGTGAAGGCCTGGACTGCAGGTCCACTTCAGCTCGCGAGGTTCTGAACCCATGTGTCCTGTTTCCTAGGCATGTATCAGGCTACCAAGAGCATTTGAAAAAGCCCCACCAGGGCTGAACAGAGAGGGTTCATCCACACCTTAAGCCAAAAGGAACACAGAAATTACAACGTTGAGGGAATAACATGATGAGTAACTGTAGCAGGCAATGAAGCTCTCAAGTCCCATTTTCCACTCTCCATTCTGCATTACACATTTTAGCCCATGCAGACTGCTTTGCACAGCCCCTGCATCCCTGTGACCATAAACCATGATCCTGCCCTCCCAGAGAGCAATCTGATGCTCTGCACTGGACATAAGTGCTAGGGGTGCACAGACTGTGTCTCGTGGATTGTGCCCCTGCACATCTTCAGAGATCCTGGCAGTGCCTTGCCCTTCTCTCAGGCTAACCATTAGGTTTTAGGCAGAGAGCTGTAAATCCATAGTCAGACCTCAGGGTCTAAACTGCACCCAGTCCTTCCGAGGTGAAGAAGCAAGCAGCTCAGCTACTCCAGACTACGACTTCCAAAGCCAGCATCTCCCCTATGCCAGAGTCTCCGCCACAGCATGCAGTATGCAGAGGAGCAGTCTGAAATGCTGAATCTAACTGTGAAGTCCTGTGAAGTTAACACTCTACAGGGCTTCTCACTCACTGGCCCAGGTAAAGAGAGATGTGCCAATGTGATTAATCTGGCTAAGTAAGCCATACTGGGGAGAGGAGAGGCAGAAATTAATCCATGTAAAGAAGAAATGGCTCCGGAGATAAAATCAATAGGAGGAATCCACTTAGAGACAAAAACAGATATTCCTTGACATGAAGAAACATGTGGCAACAAAAAAAGAGTGATGCAGCTGAAAAGGAATCTGTGCTTGGCGTTTATACATAACAAAATGCTGAGCAAGAGATAGCACTATAGTTAGCAAAGCCAGGGAGGCTAATCACTCAGGCATGGAAAGTTAGGTTATTTCAATCACGAAGATTATTTGAATCAGTGTCAAACACAAGAGGAGGCTGACAACAGCCTTGGTACTAAAAAAATGGTTTTCACAGACGTCAGAGGAAATATGAGAAAACTTACAAGGGCCACTCACATCATTTGCCTGAGTAACCTCAGAAAGGAGATAGAGGTGGTTTTGAAATAAAACAGATTTATGTAGGACAGCTGAAAGCTCAGACTACTTTTTGTTATTGTCATTTCAGAAGAGCTAAACTAACTGTTCCTGCACAGCTGCTCTGGTCATACTCTTTCCTGCCGTTCAGCGGTGGCACCTGACAGAGCAGGCAGCTCAACCCAGCAAAACCATGAGCCAGGGAAGCTAACAGGAGGCCAGGCCTCCTGTTGTTCTCACAAGGGTTTGCATGGAACAAGACAAAGCCAGAAATAGTCACAAGATGTCCTGTAAGTTTCAGGGTTCTAAGAAACCACAGACCCCTGTCCTCTCTCCTGCTTCAAGGACAAATGCATGCTTCAGAAATAAAGGTTCATAGAACAATTTGGGCTGGAAGGGACCTCAGGAAGTCTATAGCTCAACCTGTTGCTCAAAGCAAGGCCAGCTATAGGACAGGACTGGGTTATTTGTAACCTTATCCAATCAGGTCTTGAAAACCTCTAAGGATGGAGGCAGCACAGCGTCCCTGGGCATCCTGCTGCACTGCCTGCCAGTCCTCATGCTGAAAAAAGTGACGTTTTTTCTTGTATCCAGCTGGACCAAGTTCTTTTGCTTCAGTTTATTCCTGCTATTCCTCATCGTCCCACCAGACAGCCTGACTCTATCTTCTCAATAACATCCCTGAAGGTAGGAGCAGGCTGCTACGAGGTCTTCAAAACCATCTCTTCTCCAGGCTGAACAAACCTCAGTCCCTCAGTATCTCCTCACGGAGTGAGTGCTCCAGCCCTTTATCATCTGGTAGTCCTTCCCTGCACTTGCTCCCCTTTGTTTGTATCTTTCTTGGACTGGGAGGCTCAGGACTGGACCCAACCCGAAAGTAATGTAACTACTGCTGAACAGAGGAGGCTAATCACTTCCCCGGCCATGCTCCTGAAAGCTGGTAGCCTTCTCTGTGGCTACGGTGCTCTGCTGTCTCACGTTCAGCTCACTGTCCACCCGCCTTGTGCAGACCTGCTCCCCATCGCATCAGCCCCAGCCTCTACTGCTGCAAGTGTCTCTTCCCTCCCAGGTACAGGACTTGGCATCTGTCCTTGCTGAATTTGGTAAGGTTCCTGCTGGCCCGTTCCTGCAGTTTCTCCAGGTCTCTGATGGTGGCCCTGCCCTCAAGCATATCGACTGTTGTCCCCTTTTTAGTATCACCTGTAAACTTCACAAGTGTGTACACCAACACCTCCTCTGCTCATTGATACATGAAATAGGACTTGCCCGAGGACTGAGCCTTGCAGTACTCCACTTCTTACTGGCCTCTAGCTAGAGTAACCAGGATCAACAAGAACTGCCCTGAGATGCATTCAGAAGCATGTCAGTGGCTTGAAATCATCTCAGAGTTAACCAAGTTATGGGCTAGCAGGTCCTGGTGTAAGTTAGGACAGCTGAAGGTCACCAGGATACTAAGAACACATAAGAGGATAGCAGAAGTAGTTCAGCCATGTCTCATTTTCCTTATGCAGGCTTGTTGCATTGACTTTACGGGAGGTAGCTCATGACTTGCCCATATCAGGGTGGTTCCCCTGTCACCAGAGCACCCCTCTCTATCATCCCAGCCCAAGCAAACACCATGACTTCCACAAGGGCCTCCCTCCCAGCTGCTAATAAGTTAAAGCACCCTCATTCCTTGCCTTACACTTTGCAAAGCTCTTCTAAATGCTTTGGCCATTACAGACTAAACACATTGGGAAGCATAATGGTTTATTAACATGCATGAGACTAACATTGGAGGCTATTCAAAAGAACATAACATTATTCACCCGGACCCAAAGATAAAAATTACTAAATATGTAATTTATAAAATGTATCTGGAAGTAATTTCAGCCTAATGAGTCAAAGGCAAAACCATGTGTAAAATAGTAAATTGCTTGGGGAACAATTAATACTTAAGTTTGCCTAAAAATATGACACTTGTATTTCTACTCAGTCTCCTGAGGCTTGCAAGTTAACAACATGTTAAAAAAGGAAGGACAAGTTGGATCTGAAACAACTTGTACTTTCAAATGTGGCTTTGTCCTGCTTCCTACGGAAATAAGGCTTATATGATTGCAGGGACTCTATACAGCACACCCATATGTGCATTTATGTCTGTTCTGCCCTAACAACTTCTGAACATACTATCGGACTTGGATAAGGGATAAATGAGTGCCAAAGACTCTGAACTTCCTACCAGTTTAATGAAAATAAGGGGCCCTGGACAAAAAAGAGAAACTATTAGCACCCCCTGACTGGGAGCAGTGCAAGGGGAAAGCTTGTTATCTCACCCCTTTTAAGTTATCAGTGAACCCAGAAGGGAGGCAGACGTTGGAAGCCAGATGTCCACAGCTCTGCTGCTCGCAGGACCACTTGTTATCAGCTATTACATGGCTGTTCTAGTCTGCAGAGTACTTGTAACAAGACAGATCTACTCCCCCAAGGCCCCCAGCTCCATGGACAGCTACATTATACATCATTAGTGTAGCCCTCAGCACTCTGCGTCCACTGTGGTAGGCACTGAGGAAACAAACAGGCAGAGGAAAGGCAGAGAAGACCTTTAATCTTCAGTAAGTCAGGGGCAAAGGGAACACACTACATCTGCAGCACACAATTTGTACCACTGAAAATGTCCCTCTAATAAAAGACGAGAAGACCTCTCTGCATTACATCTAAAAAGGCTCTTTTTCCATTAGTCACAGGCTACAATCTGCAGCTTACGTTTCCCACCTCAGATGTGCAGAGTCGTTTCCCCAGGTGGAATGAGGACTGTGACTTTTTGAGTTGCATTAAAAATGCAGAAGGTGGATAAACATATATTTCTACCCTGGAAGAGCCTCCTTTCCCTCAGTGTCTTCCAGACAAAAAAGACTGTAAAGAAATGCTAGGATGCTTACCTGCATAGGAGGAGACAGGGGAGATCTGTAGGGGGTACAGCTGGCTCATGCTGAGGGGCTGTTCATCACTTTCTGTTGTCACTTCTACTACCTGGCAGACATCAGGAGGATTGGCAACTATCACCTGCTCCTCGCTGCTGCCATCAAGGTGCGGCTGTCCTACAACTCGGGGTTAGAAATAAAAAATGATTACTCATCACACCTCAATCCCGCTGGATCTCTAAGAGTCTGTCCTTGGAGAATACTTGGTATGTGAGTGAGCTCAATTTTGCCTCAGCACTCTCTTCTATGTCCATCACCTGCTTTCAATGGCACTTTTAAAGGAAACCCATGTGACTGACTTAGTTTCTATCACCTTCAGAGACCTCTGTTTCCTGACTTGTGATGACTGAAAATGCCCAGCTCTCCCCCTGGCTCTCACATACAACACCCTTGAGTCCTCCTTGGCATGCCAACTATCCAGAAGCTTTTGCAAGGAAGACCACAGCCACACTCCTCCTCCACACAGAAATGTGGTCTCACCAGGACATACGGACCACAGCAATCTCTCCTGATCTGGGAAAGCATCTTCACCAAGCAAGCTGCCAACATCCCATGGCCTCTGGATGCTCTCATGTGAATTATGCACCACAAGACCAGAACTGGCATGCAAGAGCTGGCCACATGGTCATCTAAAACATGACTCTGATTTATACATGACATGGATCTGTGAAAAATTTCTCCTCCAATTAGATTATTATTTTCACTCATCCTTGCAATACCATTGACAGTATGTGGAAAGACAGTTGTACCTGTAGTCTGCAATCCCCATGGTCTGTGACAGAAAGCTACAGTCTGGTTAGTTATTAAGAGAGGATTTTCTTATTCCCTCAGGTACCTGCTACTTAATACCAAAGGAACATAATTTATTTCTACAAAGTGAAGGCACCATGGATGCTTTGCAAGTGCCCTGAAGTGCTTTGCAGACATTAATTGTGGTACACAACACCTTTCTGAAACGGGAATAACCCAAGGTACCAAGAAGCTACTGAGTAAAAGTGTAGCGAAATCCAGAATCTCACTTCTCTGGAGCTGCTTGAGACTACTTCCTCTGTCTTGTACAACTCCCCGCTCAGCCCCAGCAATATGAACACATGACAACTGCATTAACCCAGCACAGAGCAGAAAGTCACTATTAGGTCAGAAGAGAGCATGGTGATGGAGCCATCCCAGAGGACAGCACACCTGAATCCACAGTTGTCCAAGAGAAAGGGAAGAACTATAGATATTTTTTCACCGGAGCATAAAGCTTCAAAAGGAGCAATCTTCATACAGACAAAATCTGTATAAACATGGTGCTCTGTTGTTAGAAATTCAGACAGTACATTTTTCTCTAAACCCATGATTGGAAAAACACAGGCAATGAAATCCAGTGCATCTTGAAATTCTTCTGTTAAGTAATCCAAGCACTCTAATTATTAATTTTTAAAAAGTCAAAAGATAGCATCTGCTCCTGGATGAACTAAGATACATATACATGAAGGCACATGTATATACACACAATCATTCCTGCCTTCTATGTTTTGACAAGGCTAGAACATGACTTTTCAAAAGTGACAGGTTTTTCTCCCAGGGAAAAGCTGCCTATCATTTTACTTCGTGAACTGCCAGGCAATCACTGGAAAATCCCCCAAAACTAGGTATGTATTTTATGATACAATTCCAGCATAGAGAAAAATACACACGTACTGGAGAGTTGTTGGTTGGTTGGTTTTTTTAAAGTTGAATCACTACAATTACTGTGATTTTGTTCCAGATGTTTTATTTCAACTCTATTTCACCTTTCCTGGTTCTGAAACAATCAGTCTTTTATTGAGTGGGGTGCAGGGGGCAAGAGCGTACACACACAGAGTGAATTTTTATCTGGGTGAAACCAGTATTGTGCAACCCTGTCAGGGTATGACCAAGCCATCTGCACTGCTTTATCTTTCTCCTCAATACCTGACGAATTCTTACCCACCCCAAGAGATAACTTGCACAGCAAAAATTACTGCTCACTTGGGCAATATGCCACAACTTCCCATGAGCTGCACATACGTCAGAAACACTACAGGTGCTGTTTGCCTCTCCTCCCATCCAGCTGTCTTCCCTCCTTTCTGTAGAACAGATCTATTTTACCCGTTTCCCCGTTTACATTAAAATCCCAATTGCAATGCTAAATAAGGACTTCTCTCTCCAGCCTGTATAAGCAGCACACTTCAAAAGCCATTAAACAACAGTGGATGACAGTTACTCACTCAAGCCTTGCTGTCCTGCCCCTGAAACTTGACTCTCTGAGTCCAGAATAAAAACAATGCCCTCAAGATGCAAATTCAGTTCTGCTATTCTGAATCTCTTGCTTGGTTTCCACAACAGACCTCTTTGATGTTGATGTTGCTACTATGAGTCCTGCCCTGTAAATTGTTGCTGAGACCTTCTAAGGTGCAACATGCATTCATTTTGTCATAAAATCATACAGGAGTTTGGGATTCACTGTACTGTAGAAAACTGAGGTGTCTGCAGCATAATGACTGTATGATGTTAGTGGGTTTTGGGGAACACCAGGTATTTTCCAAAGACTACTTTTAAATGATCTCTGTTTGACTTTAAGACTGTAAAATAAAGCAAAAGTGTTCGAAACTTCTTCCCTGGGACTGCATAGTGGCCTTGGGGGTGTTTCAGATTTCTTAATGAGTCAGTCAGTAAATAGGAAGCACTAACAGCACTACAGTGCTATCCCTTCAAGTTATAAAACTCTGTGACAGCCGAAGTGACAACTGTGTTCTAACACTCTTACAAAGCAACAGATGATTAAATGAACTGCCATAAAGAGAGGAAGACTACTCACAAACTCTTCAGCCACAGAAGTACTTGAGGGGAATGACTATGCAAAGCCTTGCAACCTACGAAATGGGGATCAAAAATAGTCACTGCACATAATTTCTGTCATCTCTACAAGGAGAAGACTAACATATCTTTCAAACACTTGTTCGTCATATATGAAAGTGTAATTCTAGTAAAAATGGTATATGGGTTGCATTTTAATGAGCCCTCGCTGCTGTGACAACCTCAACCAAAAAAGAGCTGTCAAAAACCAGTCCAATTAATTCTACTGAGAACCAATTATTCATATGCTGAGATGACAGCTAATTCCTAATGTATCAGTTTCTAAATGCAGTCTTCACTGATCCTTGTTGTTAGCTCAGTGACATTAAAAACTAACTCTGCTACTGAGGTTCCAGTAAAAAAACCCCAAATCCCTCAATCTCGTCTGCAGGTTTAAACTCCCAAATGAAACAGTACCCTATACAAACCTTTGCTCTGAGCAATGGGAAACCATAATCTCACTACAGCTTAATTCCCACATGACATTGGCTACAGTCTTCTCATAGCTGAGGACTACCCTCTGGAATAGGTTCATGTCAGGAAAAGCCACCTGAGCATGTCTATAAATGTTTTACTCTGGAGGGGAATCACCACACCGCTACAGTGCTGCTCTCTGTCTCTGCAAGATGGTGGGGCTGACCTGCAACCAGGATTTCGTGTGGCCCAGGCTAGTGAAAAATGGGTCAACTTGACTGCAATCACAGCCTTCTACAAAGTGCAAAATGCTGATGCCAGCTGAGTCTGGCAGAGTCAAAAGAGTTCTGCAGTCACCTGTATGCTTAGCATGTAAGAAAAGCATAGAAGTACTTACCTACAAAGTTCACTGTACTGTCAACTTCATTTTTTATACTGGAGGACAGCAAATAGTCAGAAGTGACGTCATTTAACCCATTAATCCCAAAAGATGATTCAACTGGCTCTTGCTAGAATGAAAACAGTACAGTTGGGTCAGGTTTGATTTATTTTAGGAGCCTGGACTCAGTTCATCTCTTTGTTCTGTGCCAGTAATAAATCATATCACTTCTGCCTGCCATTATAGCCCCTGCTCTCTGCTAGACACGGTCTTAGAATGATTATTTCGGTTCTCTGAGAAGAAGCCAGCCTACTCATTTCCAAACCTTCTGCTTTGAGATGAAAGCTATTTTTAATGTTCAGATTTAAAGTGAGCCTTCAGAGAGCAAGAAATCAATGTGCTATTTACTACAAGAGATTAACATTTGCAACAAACAAGGAAGAAACATTGCTTTAAAATGATGCTCTATTTAATATTCATCCTCATTCCCTTCCAAACATGCTGTATCTCTTACTGAAAGCTTCTGTACAGCAATTACTAAATTCTAACCTTAATTTTTCTCTGCAGCAAGCCTGAAAGCAAACCAAAGTGTTTACACTAAACACAGCCTTTTAGATTGCATCATAAACATTACCAAAGGGCAAGAGCATTGGGAAAACACCACCTGTTCTACATAGACTGAGCTTTCCACAAGATACATCTCTGTAGGTCTGGTACACTCGAGTGGGAATCTAAAAAACTCCCTCCAGAATAGACACCAAAATGTTTAATTCCATAAACTCAGGTTTATTTTAAAAAGCTATAAACACATCTCAAGAATTATCTACAGGTCCAACTTCCTCCCCGGTATTGGCTCCCTTACAGGGTTATCGGTTACAAAGTCTAAAGTCTTCTCTTACCGTGGTCTGGCTATGCCAGACCTGCAAGGCAAGTTCTACCTTGCTGCTGACCCAGAGACACCCGCAGAAAGGTGCAGGGCTGCCAGCTGGATGTGATGCCACATCATGCTCATTTTCATTGCTTTAAAGCATTTCGGCAAGAGCAGGGCAAACATGAGCCCCAGGACTTGTGGTGCCAGCCCTTCACAGTACTAACCATATGAACTGTTATCACGGGGAAAAAAAACTGGGGACAGCATGACAGGCCTTTCTGCATGCCACATGCTGTGACTGTGACCCACTCAAAATGAGCTGTCACTTCAACACAAGTCTGCACCTTCCCAGCCATCAAGTGAGGCAAACACATGTCCAGTCCCAAGGCCCCTCTGCAAATCACAAATGTGCAAAGTTAGTATTAATGGCAACTAGGTATTTGAGGAGCCACATCGGTTGTGTCGACCCATAGGTCAAAGATCTGGAGAGCTGGAAAAGACAGAATTAGCTGCTATTGATCCACTGAGGATCACAACTGAAGAGACAGCTAGGGCTGTATGCTGCAGCCCTGAGCCTCTGGTGCTGTGCAATGCCCCAGCAAATATAGCTGCCCCATGGGAATGCTGCAAACGCAGAACTTCACTCAGCTTTGCTGGGGCTTGATTTCTGTGAAGTTTATTTAGCAGCCCCTTTCGAGCTGCAGAAACAAATATGCATCCTGGAACTTGCATGATGACGCCAGATCCACAAAGGGACTTGGACACTGGCAGAGTTGGTGTTAAATTACCTAAATTTTCAGTGTCCAGACGCCTAGCCTAAGCTAAATACGTGAGGAAGTGCGTTAGAGTTGAAAAATGTCTCAATAGGGACCTACATGCATAGTCAAAAGGATACATCTAGGATAAGGCAGGCAGCTCAGTCCTTTGAAACGTTTCAAAGGTTAAGAGCTTATTTTTATCTGGGCTATTTAGACACTTATGGCTTCTTCCCATTGTCAAGAACTCATTCTTTCAATGGAGAGACTCCATTTGCCCAGAAGCCCAGTGGTAAAGAGACATTTGTGAGGTAGGAAACTTGCTTGCAGCCCCTGCTGCTGAATGCAGAGCAGGGATTTGGTAAGACCCAGGTCTCTCGCATCCACGGAGACAAGTAGGGAGTGCTCCAAGCATGCTGCTCAAGCTCAGCAAGGTCTGGCAGGGCTCTTCACTCTCACCAGTGTTGCTGTGGGTGCGCACAGCGTGCACCAATGGCAACAGGGGGGAGCTCAACATGAGACTCTTGCTACACTCAAGTCCCTTTGCAGATCTGTACTCGGATCCTCATATTCTCCCTCTGCTGATATTGCCCCATGACAGTTACCAGGAAGATCATGGAGCAGAATCCCACTCAGCTCCACTAAAGAGAGGTTTTTACAGTAACTGCAAGAAATGCAATGCAAACCACACAATTTGGATCTCACGAATTCACATCACCAAGCAAAGCAATTATAAGCAGCTTTTAATGCTCAGAAATGTGCATTTGCACTAGTTTATCCACCACCCTTCTCCACTATTAAAGCTTTCAACATTCAGTAGTCAAACTGTAGCTGAGCATGGAAGGAGCCCCTCCTTTAAAATTCAGGCATATCTGGAGGCCAGCCCATGTACATCTTTGTCAGAATAAGGGGAAACAGACAGGAATACTACCTGGCCCCAGCTCAAAGCCCACAAGAGCCAAGTGGCCATACCACAGTCACTGGCTGGTGAGCTACATGCTTGTAATAGGTATCACCAGTAACTGTATGCGCTGGAGGCATGGCCAGCTCAGCTCATTGCTCTTGCATCACCTGGCTAATGCTTTTGTGCAGCTCAGGGCAACCAAGCAGGAGGAAAGTGCTCCCAAAAGCTGCGAGCATCACCCCGCAAGTGCCTACTCCCAGGTGTAATCCCACATGTACTAATCTGCCAGGCATCACTGGGACTCTCTCAGCAATGACCATTTTTGAGATTAATCTTAATGAAGAGGACAAGATCATTCAAGCACCTCTACAGCTTTTAATGCATTTAATATTATATTTCAATTGAAAGAAAGATTATGAAGGAGGGGAACTGGCAAACTGCTACTGCCAGCCTTAATAGTCATCACACACTGCTCTGCTCTGACCAAAAGAGTTTACTGGCTCCCTCTGAACACGGGCTACCATCAGTCATGTTATAACAAGCACACATGGCTGCAAGACCCAGGTAGGATGGTTAAGAAGTGGTTCTTTCAAGGCAATTTAAAAATCACAGTATTCTGACATGCCCTTCTGCAGCAGACACAGCTGCTAGGTGCAAACTAAAGACAGCAACTTTACTGAAGGCTGAAAGCAAACCTTTGCAAAAATGTAAGGCAGACAAAATCTTGCCTGTGTGTAATACTGAACATCTAGTAGAGGCGCTCATCAGAAGTAAGAAAGCTAGAAAACACCATGTTTTGTAGGGAAAGGTAACATCAGTCTGGGTCCATGCTCTGAACAAGCAGAATCTCCAGCAGTGACTGAGGAGCTTTACACCTGAGGTCTTCTAACTGACAGAATGGGAACAGAAGGAGCAGCTCTGGAAGAACTCTCCTTTGCCTAAAAGAAAATGCATTTCCAATGCCTTACGCACAGCAATTAATTGCTCCAAAAGGTAGCTCCATTGTTCAGAAGCATTCCTTCCATAATTACTGTATTTCTACTTACACAGACAAACAAATGGCAAATGTATTGCTGCAGCTGCCAGTTTTCCAACCTCCAGGCATTGTAACACAAGGGCTGTGTCAACTGATGACGTCAGTCATGGCTTTAACAGCCTTCACGTTTTAAAAAGAACCCAAACATCCCATGTAACTGTAGCTACTTAACCAAACCACAAGTATGAGAGATTTGCAAATATCCACCGCAATAAACTATTGGGGCTATTAAAAAAAATTGCAACAGATTGTTTTCACAAGCTCTGCACTATTAAACAGCCACTTCTTACCTTAATTTGTTTGAATCTGTCATCCTTCTCAGGCTTCGTTTTTTTTCCTGCAACGACAGAGGAAGATTTCTTAAAGTCCTGTGTACTATGAGTTATCCTTCACACTTTCTATATTCACCAACAAATAGCCCCAAAAGGTGCCTCAAAATGGCAGCACCTCTTAGGAAAGTGAGAACACACTTTGCTTGATTTTAAATCCCCTAAGGCCTGGGCAGTCAAAAATTCACCTTGAACATTCTGGCTTTGTGGTTTGTTTTTAAAGGGCTACAAAAAAGAACTATTATGGGACTGAGGAAATCAAGGTGAAAAACATGGAAAAATGACAAACTAAGCAGCAAGTCCTGTTAAAAAACAGAAGGAAGGGGGGCAAAATATTTAAAAGGGGAAAGAGCTAAATGTATGTCTCATCACATTTGTGACACTCTCACTGTAGCTATAAAAAAAAGGGAGATTGTTCATTGATTTAACATGAAAAGAGATCACAATAAACTTCAACAAATACTTTTGTAAATAGTTGCAATCTGTGTGTGTGTGTGTGTTATAATTCATGCACAAGTGTTTTATGCAATCATGGTGACTTGAGAATCAGAGAGCTTATGACCTTCACACAATGTCGTGTGCCTTGGCAGACCGTCGTGTTGCTGTCCCTGCTCTGACCTGACAAGACCCTGATGTGGAAGCTCAGACTTGCTACTGCAAGCTCAGCTCTACCCCACTGTTTGCACAGACATGCCCAAGGAATTTCTCCCATCTCTACTACAAGATAGCACTGAGAATTAGAAATGTTGGCAACCAAATTCTTTTGCTCTCACTCACACATAAATTTAGCCACACAGAAATGGCATGTGAGAATATATACAGGGCCCAAAATATGTCAAGAGTTTTATAATAACTGGACTTGCTACAGAATCCTTTCCTGCTACAGCCCCCATCTACAGAATCTCAGCTTTCATGATGAACTTTTCTAGTTCTCAGAGCTACGAGAGGAATCTTACCACAGGGATAGGTTACGCTTCAGGGAAACTAACTGAACGTAGCCCATTTTTCATACAGCTGTTAGGAAGTTCTGGGGGACATCAGCATAAAATGTTCAGCTTCATGGATTTCTGGCACATTTTGCAGGCCCCACAATAACAACAACATCCCCACCATCATTTTCATGTTGACAAACTCTCCCCTCTACCTTTTTTGGAAGGTCTTTCAGATAACGGCAGCATCCGGTATACCCTGAAGGCATTGTTTCCTTTCTTTATACTTTTGTCCTTTACTTCTTCTATGTCAGGCAGAGAGTTCATAGCACAACGGAAGTTTGCCTTCCATGTCTTTGGATCAGGTTTATCCACTCCTGACTGGTATTTTCCTAAGCAAGAAAAGAAAGTTAGGCACACACGAGTTGCAACTGAAAACCTAAGGCAAATTAATAACAGTGTAGGTTAATGTCAAGTTGTCAGCCTTCGGTTCCTATGACAAACATTTACACAATAGCTGAGGATGCAAGAGAGTGTTGTGATCTTATTCCCATGCACATTTCTAGACCACATGATGAACAGTTTCTGCTCAAGAAAGACCCAGGACACTGCAGCTCTCATTTAAACGACTGCACAACAATGTGGAAAAGCTTGCACAGCATTTACCTTTATTATGCCTGGCTCAAATCCATAAGAAGGCATATAAAGCTCAAGGGCCCGAGTCTACAAAGTGCTGAGTGTGCTCACTGACTGACAATTTTGTTAACATTTAAATCAATTAAGTTTTACTGTGTTCCTCAATGCAAATGAGTTATGGCACTTCAATAAAGCTGGAGAGTATTGCAGACCTTGAAAAAACCACTTAGCCTCCCACAAATCTAGAAACTTAGATTCACTTTCTGTGTGAGTACAAGAAAAGAGAAGAAAGAATGAAAATGTAACTTTAAAGGGAAAACAATGTGAAAATCTGCCCTGCAGAAAGAGGGTTCCAATACCTGTGTGAATTGCCCAGTTTCTAAATAAGGGAGCATCTTTTTCAACGTCCCACCCATGTCTTGCAGCATGCATCCAGGGAATCTGAAAAATCTTCTTCTCCTGGAAGGGAAAACAAACAGGAAATGCCAACACTGACTGACTTGAGGGATCTTCTGATGACTTTAAGTCACTTATTTAAAAGCACAGTTCCAGCATCTGCAAGTGTTTTGCTTCCTTCTAACCCAGTGCTGCTGTCACTGAAGTCAATAGGAAAATATCCACTAGCGTCACAAAACACAGAATACAGCCCTAAGTATACGAAATACTCAGAAGCCCCTTCATGAATGATGAGCCTGGTAGCTTTCCAAGCTGACACATGGATAAAACATGCAGTGCTGCACATTTCTAAACATTCAAATAAAGGCTAGTTTTGGCAGCACACTCTTATGATTAGAAAAATTACATCTGAAACTAAATGGCAACAGGAACACAGCAAATTCAAGGGATTTAGCAGTCAGCCAGTAAAACATTAGGATGGTAAAGGAAAGAGATGCCTCAAAGTTATATGCCAAGCAAATGGATATATGAATCTATCAACCGTGGACATCTCTCCAGCGGAGATAAAAAACATCAGACACGCAAGTGAAGGGGTGGCACTGAAGACAGTTGAACGTATTTTACTTTAGAAACTTTAGGCCAAAGAGATGTGCTTTTAAAGGAATCCAAAGGAAGGCTTTTTCTAAAACTATTTTTTAATACACAGCATGCAGTTAAACCAGGACATGCCTTACGCAGTGGAAGTATAAACTGATTCCCAATGGGATCAGAAAAACTCATGGAAGATAGTACACTGGTGACTTAATGATGATAGTTTTGGGATGCAGCTCCAGCTCTGGAAGACCAAGGGCTTTCACAGCCTGAACAGCATGTTTCCTATACTCCTCCCACCAACACTTAGCATACAGAATACCGGGCCAGATGGATGCTGCGTCAGATGTGCTTGTATGTCATACAACACCAGAACAAATTACTGTGTGCTGATCTACAGGGCTGATTCAGAACTCTTCATGCTCATTTCTGCAAAGCCATATAGAAGTTTGTTTTCCACAACACTTGTTCTTCTCCCCTTTGAAGGGGAACACATCTTATCTGGCTTCACACGCAGGCATCTTGCGCTATAAACACTGCAACTACAAGTTTAGATCAACTTCTCAGTCTGAAAAGCACTTCCAGGGCAAAATGTAGCCTCCTCCTGAGGTGTCCACCTAAGACACGCCAACTGAATTGCACCCTAAACAAGCTTATTTCTCTCCAGTGACAGCAAACAACTCTAGACAG